>JBBPRF010000091.1:0-64732 GCA_038092875.1 Lanmaoa pseudosensibilis
CGTCCCGACGGTGTAACGTACGTCAGGCGCGGCACCGCGCGGGGTGAGGGTGGTGTTGGTGATGACGTCGCTGGAGAGGTTGAGGATGGTGGTCGCGGCGGGGGGTACGTCGTCGAGTAGTCGGGGTAAAGGTGGTTGGCGCTTGCGCTTGGGGATCATGATCGTGCGTGAGGTTTGTCACTTTGTGTTTGGTAGATGAGGCGAGGCGGACACGAGCTGCGAGCACCTGAGCCGGAGGACGATGGGTGGGTCAGTGTTTCTACCCGTCACTGGGGGACAAATCCGTTTTATGTTCCCCCACTGGCACCTCATCCTATACCCGAGCCTATCGTGGACACCCCATCAACAACACTGGCGCGCATCGAGTTCTAGAATGCGGTGTGGACGGCTCTCTTTGCTCTCCGATGTGCCACTCTCGGACTTGGTGTATCGAGCGTGGGGAGGCGACCGCCAAAATACACAGCGGCGAGTTGACGGCGAGATCAACATCTAAACATACCAAACCCGAAATAAACTAATAAAATGTTGTCCAAAGGAAAAGCGTGTTGTTTACCCTACCCAAACGTGGATTTTTTAACTTGAGATTTCGTCAATAAAAGTGAGTAAAGCTTCAAGTTCATCCTTGGACTATATGTTGTTAACTCATTTCAAGTTTAGCTTCACATTCAGGTCGGTCCTAAACATTTTGACCACGGCGTTGTGAGAACCAACTGCTACGGTGACATGCGACAACACTGCCCCGTCCGGGGGTGATGCATGATGTATGATAGAGGACGGGCACTCCGTTTGGGCGATGGGAGGGTGACGGATGTGGTACAACAAGCGCGGTCAGACATCTTCAACGCATTCAGCTTTCAACGAGATAACTCGCGGAGGTGTTGAAGTGTCTGCCATTGTCAGGGGAGTCAGTAAATATAGACCAGGACGCAAACACACTGCAGAGGGCCGAACACGTACTTACGGATGACGAGCACGGTCAGGTACTATGCCCGTGCGGAGGCTGTTCAGACTTGGCGAGTGATTTCGGTTCCTAGTACAGTATGGGCGTCGTAATGATGGCGCGCGGGACCGACTCCGAGTCGCGCGCCCGAGTAGCGTCCGTACAATGGTACCCGATCCCACCTTGTTTCCGCTGGTATGACGTAGACTTACCTCTGTTTGCTCTTAAAATCCCCTCATTCAAGTAGTAGTCCACTTACCGAAAGTGAGGTTCGCGCGCAAAAACGACCGCAACGTCGACGTCGACTACCATCAGTACTTACCTATTCGGCAGCATTTCGTCCTCCAAACCGGACCGAGCTTGGAGCGCATCCCAGAGGACGTCCTGCACGAAATCCTATCCCGTTTACCTACTCTCAACGACGGTCGTGTGTTGTTGGGAGGCGATAGACCCATTCTTTCAGCTGGCCGCGCTCACCCTCGGCGCGTTGTTGCAGACATCCCGATTTTTAAGGTCGGGTTAAACTCTGTGGAGCCAGCCTCCCGAAGCCCGAGGTCCTGTTCTTGAGGAGAATTGCCCAAGACCGGCGTACGCGTCTTGGAAGTATTTTCGCACCTGCTGCCCAGAGACAGTGATTGACAACTAGCGTCTGACAAATTCGTGATTGTAAGACAATTTCCAACGCTGTACCGGTATCATCCCGCCATTCGCAACCTGTCTCGCCACGCAGCGCCCTTTCCCGGTAGTCACGAGCTGCTATCGAGGTTTCAAGGTAAACGATTTCCTTCAGTGCGGAGGATCTCTCTGCCTTTCTCCGTGCATGAGGTCATTAAGTGTTATCCATGCTTGAAAGGAAATGGAAGTACGATCATCGGATCCCTCATCGAGGGCAGTTGTCTTCATTCTGAAAGGCATTTCTGCTCCCCTCACGCGTACGCTTCACCGTTATCAGCGTATGATACGCTGTGAGTTGTGAACACTTCTCTGAGCAGCCAGTGACAGGAATGGTCAAGCTGCTTCCCAACTTGAATCATATCAGGATATGAAACCGTTCGCTGGCTTTCTCCTCCTCAATACCACCGGGATCCTCGTCTACCGACGCCACGAGTAGGATCTACCGCCCACTGAACTCGTGGACTCCGATATCAAGGATGCAAGTAAAATCTTGAAGGGGATCAAGTCGCAAGCTGAGAAGACCGTGATAGTGGCGGGGGTACAAAGGATGTCGGATTCGACGGATACATGATAAGAAATCATCAAAGCGTGGCCACGGAGACACCCGCCATCGATGGGCATCGTGGATCGAGTTGCGATATTATTATCAATAATGATGGGCTTTCATAGACTGGGACAATTCCAGATGGTTCCAAGAACCCTGCCTGATCGAGCGGACTGGGCTCGAGTGAGCGTCGTCACGGTGAAGGTGTCGATGTTATTGTTGAACTTGTTGTGCTAGACTACAAATGCCAACATGAGGCTCGTGAACGCTGGGAAGGGCGCAGAGCTGATTTAGATGAACAACAAAAAAACAACAACACAGGGACATGAGGCGATGATGGCAAAATTCATTGTGGCTAAAGGGGGAAAATTGTTTGTGCTGTGGGAGTCAAGTTTCGTTTCAGCTTTGTTCTCGGCTGTGGTCTCGATTTATAAACAGTTGTCTTCTCTTGGCTTCCGCAGCTGTCCTCCTCCTAGTTCCTGGTCTCTGTCGCCATGTCCACTCCCATCCACGCCGTCCACACCATCCACGGCACCTTCTCTGGCATATCTTCATTCTCTAGACTTCCTGCTCAATCATCCTATGCAATGTACGCCGGCGTCGTAATGGACATGCCCGACAGACAATCCACAGGACTAGCCAAGGCTGCATGGCGTGTCGCTTCCGTATCCATACCCCCTAGCTGCAGGCGGCTATCTCCACCCCTCGACTCCCGTCGACAGACCCCTCCGCGCGCAACAACCGCCCAGCCCATCCACTTTCCACAAGAAGATCCCTTTGACGACCGCCATGCGCTCCCCGTGTCCACTGTTCAAAATGAGCAGCTTATACCATACCAGCGCACGCGACTGGCGTCGCAGTCCTTTACTGTGAAGATGCCCCGGCCTTCGCATCTGGAGGCGCTGGTCCGTCAGAGGACGGCCCAGAGGCTCGCGCAGGATCGCGAGGCGCGTTGCAAGGCTGTCGCTGGGATTCTCTTGAACAGGGTGCACGCCGTTGGGAAACCGATGCGGCGGGCACCACCCAACCCGGATGCGCCGAGGACGTACAAGCGTAGCCGGCTATCGATGATGGTAACCGTCGACGATATATAAGGTTGGTTCGTTGCATGCTGTGTCTGTCGTCGGTACCTGACATCCTGCCAGATATCATTCGTGTTGAACATGGGTGTTCTTTGATTTAGAGGTGGCGGGTTCCCCTGGGGTTTAGAACCATGTAACTGGGCCAATCGTTTTTTTTTTTTAATAATAAAGTGTAGAACGGGACAGTCTTGAGTAGAAAAGCAATGCAATAATCGTGTACTTTTTGTTGACAAACTTGGACGGAAGCAAAATGGTGTGACCTCCTTTTACCCCCTTTGGGCGGAACCAATCAGATGGGTGATTGCACACTGCCTCGCCCGTTGCCTTCGAGGCGGATGTAGTCATGTTAGGATCGCCAGAACCACCCATTACAGTCCTATTCATGCAGGGCGACGTCTACAGCAGCCAAAATCCGATGTTCGTTGGCAAAACTGCGAGCTGCGCCCAAGGGCGCCCAGCGTGGCAGAATCCGAGGCTTCTCTCGGCTCGGTCTCCCAGCATTGACTGACTCGCTCAAACTCTCTTCGCGCCGCCGCAACACCCCACCAGCCCCTTCTATCATCGACCGGTCCAGTCCCGAACACGATGAACTTTTCATTGGCACAGGATAGTCCTTTTAATACTGTGCTTGTTTCGCCCGAGGGCCGGGTGCTCTATCGGATCGAGACACCGAGTTTTCTCAGCGCGTCGTCGTCGTTGGCGACAACGACGATAAAACGAGTGAGCATGGATGGTTTGAGCGAAGCCGAGGTCGGCCGTGTGGTATGGCAATCAGGGCGACCTGGTACGGTCGTTGTACACGGCCACGAGCTTTACATCAACCGGAGTAAATTCTTCAGTTCGTGAGTGGCTCCCATCCCGTCTCCTCTACGGGGTTAGGTCTGTCCGTCACGAAGATCGTATTTTTGACCATTACCTTGCCTTTTTTTTTCTTTCTTCTCTTGCTTTCGGGATCGGATGGTGCCTTGTTTTTTTCTTGGATGAAATATTCGAAACCAGGTCACGAACGTTTACAGCGCTCAACGGACAATCCTACAAATGGTCTTTTGAAAATGATTCATCATTGGTACGTGGGATTCACCCTCTTTTTCCCCTTCTCTTCGCTTCCCCCTTACTTCCCCCGATGTTCTCGATCGTTGGGCGTTTGGATCATTCGCTGATGGACCTCCTTCCCACCCTTTTTCTTCTGACAGATGGCCAGCAACGATAGCAAACAAGCACCCGCCGCGACCTACTTGCCTACTACGGGATTAAATCCGGGGTTGATCCACATCACGCCACACGGACTGACCATTACCGGAGACGTCCTCGTGACGTTTGTCTGTGTCGAAGGCGAACGACGGAACGCACAGAGGAGGAAAATGTGAACCCGAACGACGGGTAGGGGGTGATCTTATGATACGTGGTTCGAAGACGACGCATGCGGTTTTTTGTTGGTTGAGCTCTGGGTTTAGAGTTTTCAGATATTGTCTTGCATTTTTTCTTTTTCTTTTTTCTTCTTCTTTCCTTATCAGTATTCTTCTTATCGTTGTCTGTTTCATTTCCTTTTTTGTGGGTGTACGTTTTGCTTCTCCCTCCCCCAGTTGCTTCATGTATTTGTATCCGATACCCCGGGACCAACTTCTCAGGGTCTGTGGGCTCTGAACAGGAAACAATCGGAATCCATTCCAGCTTGATATCTAGCCATCCTTGATCGCTTCAGGGGGGGGACTCCGAGATATAAACGTTATCTATGTACAATGACGCCATATCGAGATATGTGGCTCCCAAGGAACCCACAGAACCACGTGTACGATTGAAGTGACTAGTGATGCTCCCCCATCACCACTGGCACCTCCCCTTATTGGTAATACGGACCCCATCTCCGATGAAGACGTATTATCGGGGAAAGCCTGGAGAGTCCCATGGGCCCTTGTAGATCATCCGTCTTGCCGTAAATGGAGAGGAGAAATCAAAATGAGAATAGGGAATTGGCGTTCCCTTGGATGGATATCTATATCCAACTGTGACGTTCGATCGGACGGGGTCGGTGCTATCGGCCGATCAGGAAGCAAAAACTGAGAGAGTGGGTAAACTGCTGAGAGTCGTTGGTGCTTCGGTGCTATCTTCCGTGGGGCTCGGTCGGGAGCCGATGCTTCTCGTGCAAGCACGGTCACGTTCACGGTTCACTCAAATGACGGTCCGGTCAAGACGTAAAAAGACAAGACTCTGGGCGCGAGGAGTCTTCGTCTGCGGCCCGCGTCCGGTCGTTGATTCGTTTTCCCAATGATACACAAAAAAGCAAGCATATATAACGTAAGAATAAAAACATCATGCTCAAGCGGTGGTACATCTATCCACCACGCCTAAAGTTCGTCACGAGACGACATTAATGTTCTCTAGAAGAAGTATGGGTCCGATCGGTCCCTCCCTTATTTCCGGGTCCACCGTCTTATTGATGGACTCAAAATCTGACAATCGCAGACGAGGCTGTCGCGCTTGTGCTGCAGGTTCACCCACTACCAACCATGTCTTCCTCTCCCTATCCATCCGCGTCGTCGTCGTCCGAATGGACCGCGCGTGCAGATCGCGTCGTCTGGGATTCCGCCTGAGACGCATCTGGTGTAGCGTCCGTTTTCGTCCTCCCACTCTGTTCCAGATCTTTATCGGGAATCTACAAACGTCGTCCAGTCAGTACCCGGAATGGAGCATGGTTCTACATCACAAAGTGTATCGCGACGCGACTGACCGGAAGTCGAACGATGTACGCCAAGAGCGTCGAACACGCCGCAAGGAGAAACACCGCACGCAGAGAGACGGCATATGAATCTCTTGCAGCGCGCTGTAAATCAGGGGGAAGTCGCGCGACGAGTGTCGTCGAATGTCGAATGCGACTGATCATCTGCGGCAATAAGTCGTGATCAGTGGCGATGCCCAGACGGTGGTGTGTGATCCTCACCTCGTCCGCGTCAGGCGTATGAATGCGTGCGCGCAACTCCGAGTTGAGTTTGGATTGGAAGATGGCAGACGAGACGGCAACACCGCACACTTGTCCTGTACACAGACCCGTCAGAGGGCACTCACAGCAAGGGTAGTGCCCGTGACTCACCGACGCCACGGAAAACCTGTCCAAACCCTGTGCCAACAGCCATCGAACCCTCTGTGCATCATGGTCAGTTCGATGTGATCATGTTCATTCCCCCCCTACCACGCACCAGGTAAATGTGCTAGCAATGCAACTGATCGTGGCAGTGAAGAACGGTCAAACGTTGATTTTTCTATCAAAGAAGTGCTCGCACTTACTCATCATCGTTTGCAATACCACAGCGTTTCCAAAGCCCAGCGGGATCTATCGTTTCCTGGTCAGCCTGATGCAACATGGGGAACAAGATGTGAAAAAATCACAATGCTGAACCATGTTTGCAGTGGACCCGAGTTTTCGTGAATGAGAGTAATCAACACGATTCCGATGAATGGGAAGAAGCCGAAAACGACATTGATCATTTTATATTTTCCCGTGCGATGCATCATCCAACTATTAACCCCGTCAACGCACTCTGAATGCAGCAGGCGCAGGACACGAACGACTCACCCAGCGAATAGCGATCCGATAGACATGGCAGTACTATTGGGGAGCAGATGAAGGCCTTTCATCGTCACGTTTACGTTATGACCTACGTCATGAAAGGGATATCTTACCTGCTATGGACGCACTCGTTAAGGCTACAGTTTGGAACCACATGGGGTAAAAATACATGACCGCAAAGTTGCACAGGGCGACGAGAAAATTGCTCGTCCCCACCAAAACAGGGACACGCTGCTTCAATAGGGACGGTGCGAGCACAGGTTCTGGGGCGACCAGCAGCTCCACCAGTACAAATGCGACAGAAAACACACAGGCCAAGGCGAGCGGAATCATGACCCAGGGGTCGTCCCACTATGGCAAGATCAGGTTCTGAATTAGGAAAGCGACATAAAAATTTACCGTGTAGTCTTCATTGAACTTCATACTCAGGAACGTCAAGAAAGCTCCCACCTGTCAATGTTCACTTGTCCAAAAGGTTTGTTTAGCGAGAGATAGCCACGCACAGCCACCAGGAGTGTGAAGCTGCCACCCCAATCTATTCTCTTTAGTGCGTCCTTGGTGCTTTTAGCCTTTCCCTGAGGAGATATTAGGAAGTTGCTCCTGAGCTTGTGATAACCAAACTTACGGGGGTTACGTAGCGCAAATTATACGTTGTTAGAAAGAGTGACAATGCGAAAAGGGGTAACTGCATAATAAACGCCCATCGCCATCCAAACCTTTTAGAACAGGTTAAATTAACGCTTCGGCAAGACGAAGACAGACAGTTCTTACCAATCGCTCATAAGACCCCCAATGGGTCCTCCGAGTCCCATACCGAGCTAAAGGAATTGAATGACCCCACATGAAAACTGAGGATGGGGAACGTACACCATTGAATAGGGCAGCAAAACCTTGTGCCAAGCCCCTAGACTGTGTTATGTTAATGATCATTACAGCGTAATAATTGAACGAAAACGGACACGCAAACTATACATGTCACTGATCGCGATCCTGTATGATAGGCGTCAAGATTAGATTGGCTCCGTACAGAGTCCAGAGTATTCCAAAACTCACGCTGAGGTCGTCTGAATACCTCCGCCGCCCATTCCAGACAGCTTCCGAGCGTTGATCGTTGAGTCAGCGTGTACAATTGACAGGACGTACGAATCTAGCCACAATAAGCATTTCCATGTTTCTTGAATACCCGCATGCAGCGGTTCCTAACGCCGCGGCAACGACTGCCGTTTGATTAGCACCTCTCCGTCCCAAGACATTGCACAAGCGACCGTAAAGCGGCGTAAAGGTGCAAACTGCCAACAGGTATCTGGAGACCGCGGTATATCAGTTGGGATCGCATAGCGTATGTTCCATAAGTATTTACGATGTTCCCAACCAACTCGCCTCGTTGGACTTCTTGAACTCAGATGAGATGGATGGAAGCACTACCTCGGAAGTGGTCAATTATGGCTGAATTGGAGACGGTATTCGACATACATGTTGCCACCAGGGTGGCTGTAGGTTCAATTAGAGCGATTGCGCACTAAGAGAATGGTACGTACTGTTTAGAGACTGTCAAACGAGGAGAGCTCGTCAAAAACGTCTAGATTCATGCTGAGACACTCACCGAAAGAAAGGTAGCTGACCAAAGGCCAGCCAGGATTGCATAACGTGTCGAACGTGAGATCTCAAGGGGGCCGACAGGCGATCGCGACCGTTTGTCGACCTCGTCTTGCGCGCGAAGAGGGGACAACAATGGATCACGTTCTGTCGCCATCTCCAACGGACCAGCGAGCTGGGGGTATCAAACGGTGACACAAATGGCTGCGACTGTTTTTTTTTTTATAAAGAGCGTGTGGTTCCGTCGGGTTTCTCGGATGGCTTTTCGGTCGCGGATTCAGAACATCATGATGCATGATGATCGGGAGTCGGCCGCGCGGGGCATACGGCCAAATTAGCCTGTCGGCTCAAAAGCCGTGTTTGGATATCGAAACTCCGACCTTGCCGATGTGTGGCAGTCCTGTTGCCGAACCCCGACTCCTTCCGATGTAGTACCAGCCTCTCATTCCGCTGAGGGGTGTGGACCCTTCTCAGGTTCTCTGTCGCATCCCAACCGGCGAGGATGATAGCACGGGGGTCGTTCGCTGCCATTACAGGGCACGCCTAACAAAGCCGACGGCGAACCGACGAACTCGCGAGCGGGGTGAACAAGTCAGCTGCCGCAGCCGGCGAACACAATTGGTTAAGTCGCTCCGCTAAATACGCATCAAGCAGCTGACCTCGGCCAACCCCCGTCGAAAGACTGAGCTCGTCAATTGAGTTGGTATCTGGCCTTCTAACTCGCCGATGCGATGACTCAGCCGCCGTGCAGCTACGCAACTCCTATGGCGCCAGCCTACCCATTCAAGCCCGAAGTCTCGGTTCCGGTAATTGTCGATGCGATCGGATACTGTTCGTCACCGCCGACAGCCCAGGAACATGTCTTGTCTTCCGTTCACGGTATAGATTGCATGACGGATATCGCCATTCTGCCTCGAAGTCATTGTTGCCAATCAAGATAGCTTCTCGGGCGTTTCCAATTTCGTGATATTTGACATCGCCGCTGTCGTGTTCGGCGCCGAGATTGTGAACATACACTATCAGTGACAGCAAGGGGAGAAACGCTGCAAAAAGTAACGCTATCCTTGGTTCCGTTGTTTGTCGCACCTTTCGAGTGGCTCTGACGTGAACTCTCGCTCTGGTGTCGACCGACGATGTGCGATTCCAGAGTTGGAACAATCGAAGGCACGTCTCATGGACGACATGAGCGCTGTCATTGTCTTCCGCCTTTGCGTGCTCGCGCCATCGTGGTGCTGGTTAAAGGGCACCCGGTCGTCGGGGTCTCAGCGCCACATCATCGCGGTCCACGACCCGATGTTCCGAGGCATTATCGAAGCTTGGACGGATGGATTTTCCACACACACTTGAAAACTACAGTATTACCAGAGCGGCGTTGAAACACCCGCTTTCCCAAGAAACCGCGCGATTATTCCATTTGAGGCTGTTGTTGACCACCAGAGGTACCGAGGTACGGAAGCGATTACGGGCAGATCGATCAATTTAGTCAATGGCAGTTCCCGTAAACATCGGCGAGTTCCTGTCTTCCCCTGAATCAAGGTTCCCATTCAGAAAATCACCATAGGCTCCAACATAATTCTACTTCAGAGACATTGCCTAACCCAGGACCTCACGATGCAATACAACCATGCGGGGATGCTCTCTTACATCGCCTAAACCTCTTATCTGGTGGGGTTCCGTCAATTGGACGGGTCGAGAAAGGCACCAACTGACAGGTCTTTGCTCGAGTCCGAAATTGACGGGCATGAAGAAAAAAGACTATTTTGTATCTGTGCGTCCTCCCGCGTTCCTTGCATCATTTATCATTTGATAGACAGGCTGGCGTTGCCATCGCCTTGGCAGACTCACATGGGCATATGCTACCAATCATTGTGATGCTTCAGGCTGAAGGAGGTGAGAAGACGGGTATGCCGTATGGTTCCTAATACAAGGTATATCGATTGTCGTATTTGGTATCAGTGGTATGACAGGTGTAACTCACGTTCGGTCCGTTCTTGAATGTCTATAGCGACAATGACTCCACAACTTCCACAACTTGTTTTGCGTGACCTGGCAGCTCGCTTCAGGGCTGCGAAAGATTGACGTTGTGTCAAGCTGCTCACTCCACGATACCGGTACCATGGTCAGGCACCTTACTTTCCGCGGCATCCTAACGAGAAAGTTTACTCTTATCACGTATACTGGGCCTGTGGACCGTTGAGTTGAGCGATCAGCTAAGCGAATACTCGTCATCCACTGTGAGCGCTCACGTACCACGGGCAGTCACCACCGTGGACCCGACTTGTGTCACAGCAACCAGGTGGTATGTGCATTTCCGAATAAGAATACATATGTAGCACAGCTCCTGACAAGGTTCCGGGACCTCACACAGACGGAAAAGGTGATGCACCGATAGGGACCCCGATTCTTCGAATTTGTGGACCAGTCTAGGACAGTTGTTTCCACGACGTCGACGATCGCATGAAAGAAGGAAAAGTTTACCTTGGGAATAAACCTGCTTGGTCCCCGACTTTCCCCACACCCTACTTGTGTGAGTGTCAGGTCCTAATGGAGGTTGGCATCGCTCCACCATGTTCCTTGTCCCTCTGGTCCAGTGACTGCCCCCCGCATGTACGTCGTCACAGTCACGTTAGCAGCGTAAAAAAAATGCAACAGTCCGTCCAAGTTTTCCCGTTCCTGTCAAAGTGAGGCACTCATGGAGCTGGATCGTATTGAATGGCTATGTCATGCGCACACCGGATATCAGTAGAAGAAAAAAATCGGTGGTGTCCCTGATGGTGCGCATGGCACCGCCCACTGCGAGGCCCAGGGGTTCTCGACGGCTCCCGAGGTCCCGCGCGTCATGGCGAACCGAAGTCGTATGATCGCGTATTGATGAATCCGGCCCGCGCGAACAGAGAGGAGGACGTGCATTCACTTTTGCGAAACGCTTCGAAGAAGAAAAAAAACTGGCCATCGGCCGCATACTACATAGGGATCAATTCGAATCATGTCATCCCACCCGCCTCGCTGATTCTGTATATTTTTCTCCACTGGGACGGCGTAAATGCGAATACAGTAGACTTTTTCATAATGTGTACGACTGTATATTAGGGAAATGCCTTCTAGCCGATGCCAAAATGTAGGGAAAAAAAATCTAACTTACATTGTGAAAATTTCAATGAACGCAGATACGGAATCGCGGCTCCACGGAGCCCTTGGAGTTGGCTAGCATGTACCTCGACATGACTTCACAAGACGTTACTGATACCAGCGGGCCCTTTTGGTAACATAGAAAGGTGATGCAATTGCCTTTGCTCAGCGTGTTTGATCTCCGCGACCGAGGGATCCCGCATTACTCCGCGTTGGTGGATTTCACAACTAGGCACAAAGAACGAAATTGCTTCCGTTAGACTCTCCTCTGGTTAATGCAAGGGATCAATAACTAAATTTTTTCTAAATCAACGACACGGTGACACGTATACAACTATTCCAATAGGAGATATCTCCTCGGCTACAGTCAAGAAGTAGGATTAATTAGGCGATATGCCAACAAGTCATTTGAGTCTAGACTATCATTCTGTACAATCCAGTGCGCCGAGCGCACCGGCGCTCAGTGCCTCATCGCAGCTTGCTGGCAAGTAGGGCACACGCTATTGATGTTTGGAGCTACAAGAAAGGGGATAAGTACCAGTTAGCGAGCAAAATCGATGACCGCACAATATTGTTGAGGGTACTGCCGGCTAGTAGCGAAAGAATGGAACCCAGATCCTAATTAGTGACAAGCGATCCCAAAAAGACAGGAGCCGTACTATTGCCAGCAAGTTTGCTTGCATTTCGGTGCAACACAGTCGCGCGGATGGTTAGGACTAAATTTGCAGTTGCGATTCTCGCAGACGATCTGTCGGGTATACAGTCAGAGACAATGGCATGCGCGTGACTTCCGACTAACAAGTTCTTCGGGCTACGACGTGGGTCAGTTGAGTCGGCCACCGTGAACGGGGGGGAGTCCCTCGCTTACCAAAGTGAAAGCATGGCCGCAAGCCAGGTAAACGTTGCGGACGCTAGATGGCAAGGGTATGAGTAACGCGATAGCGGGGACCGCTGCCTGGCAAGAGCACTCACTGTCTCCAGCGGCACATTGTGAGTCGTGTGGTTAACTTAACGAGGAGGAGCTATAAGCTATCGAGGAAGTGACTGAGGAGCTCTTGTGAGAAGGAGAGCGATGGTATGAATGGTGGCTCGTTACCGCCTTTTATCCTCTGAGTAAAGCTATGAGATCATTATTCGGACGACAACAGTCAAGAACGTACAGGCATGCCAAGGGATACGACACGCTAGCGTTTAACGCAGTCCGCCGCCACATCTGTGCAAAACGAGAACAGGTTGCGCAGCCATCCATAACGAGAAATTAGTGGATGCCGTGCGTCATTTGATAGGGTTTCGCAGAGTTTGTCGTCGAGAAAGACTAATCGAATAAGGAACAAAAACAAGTCACTCAGGTCGTTAACAGGAATACGGGTCGTTAGACCGGAAAGCGCCTCAAATCAGGTCACACGGAACCTGGTATTCGGCGACAGCCACCAATTTGGATAAATGAGAACTGTCAGAGGGTTAAACCGTTACAAAACTTGATTGAACATGTAACTGCCCTGGCTCACAAATTTTGAGGGCGAAGTTAAGCAGCGGAACGAATTCGGAAATTGTCACCGTAGGGATAACTTGGAGCAACCCTCGCTGCCGTCAGCTTGGTGCATCCCCCTGCATATGGCTGTATGTAAAGGGTCTGGAAGGATGAGGGAGATGCATGCCATAACCATATTAACGGGGAACTTTCCGTTGGAAGTTGTAACCAGTCCGCATTGATTGAAAAAAATGAAACGACAAATATCCAATACAACCAGTGGTTGTCAAGCTTCGTTAGGTTCCAGCCTTGCCAAGGTGATCGTCTAACCCGGCTCTACCGCCACCTAAATGAAACTCTGTTGAGTACTTTAGCTGACTAATACAGATCCTCTTGCAGCTATGCCAGCTACATATAACACTCCCAGGCTCTATCATCACAAGTGCATCGCAGCAGTGAACAGATGCAATGACAAAATCAAATCAGGCGCCTGCAGTGCCTTTATCTGTCTCGAAGGAGAAGAAGGCAAAACTTTTCTTCGAACACGGCAAGGTAAGCCGCGCCATAGAAGCTCATGCCCTTCTTGATGACCGGAGCTTGTTCGCTCCCATGCTCACAGGATGCGTTGGGGCTGGCGCTTTCGGTAGCTAATATGCAAGAAGAAAAGGCGTCACGGAAGGCAGAGAAACATCATCAGCCACAGGTAACTGAAGTCCTCCGGTCTAATTTCAGATAAAAGGCAATCGGCTCACTGTCAAATGTCGTGTGCAGGTTGGTAAGTCTCGAGCTTTGCGGAATGATCGGGAGCGTGCGAGCGACAGGAAAAAGCGACTGGTAAATCACCAGATGGAGTATTACGATCCCACTTATTTTGTTCATATTATCAGGAGGAGGCCAAGGTCGTGATTGCAAAACGACGAGCCGAAGCGAAGAAGGAGAAGGCGAGGTCCCGAAAAGAGTCCAAAAGTCGGCTGCGACAACGCGATGATGTCAAAATTACCGCACCGGAAGACGCTACGAGGGCCGCGCCTCGGAAAAGAGTATCATTTGCTTGAATGGCCGATCTATCAGTCCTCGCATTCCGAGCGGTTGAGTGCGATGCGCCGGCAAGCGATCTGATCGCAGTTTCGCTGCAGGGTCTCAAGCGCTCGGAGATTGGGGAGAGAATTGCTTGAATAACCAGTTACAATACCTGCCCAATGCGTGTAGCTCGGCGAATCTAGCTGTCATAGCGATCAGCCGCCGCTGTTCTGGACCCAAAGATCAACGGAACGTGGGATGCAACATGCTGCCTTGTTCCAATGTAAGCTAGAGCCTATCCAGACAAGGGGAATATATGTCATGACAATGATCACCGGTCACTCGTTATTATTGGACTGATTCAAGACTGATTTGAGCTACCTGTTCTGCCACCAAGGTTTGCATTACATAAGCGTGTCATGATCGAGTTACGTAATAATGATTCTTGAATTCGAACAAGTCAAGTTCCCCCTTGAACGGCTAGTCCACATTCTTTCCAGGTTCGTTTTCACTTATGTCTCTTGTTGTATCCTTGCTGAATGATTCCGCAATCTGGTCGACTCATCTCAGCGAACCCGCCGCGCTGCGATAGCACCGTCAAATGTCTCTTTACACTCCAGTTTTCCCGTCTTTTCATGACCTCGACAGCTCGCGAAAGGGCTTGCCTGAGAACACTCAGGCAACTGCCTCTGGAAAGCAACAAAGCTATGTCGAGTTCTTACGCGATGTCCATCTGTTCCTCTCCACCCAAAGCGACATGTTATCGCCCCCTTCGCGTCCGAACTCCCCCTTGTTTGACCATCGCGTCCAGAAAGTGAGGGATGAAGTACAGGATATCTTTAATGCGACAGGAGGTGAGACATCGAGTGGAAAGTGGACCCGCGTTAGCCAAACCTTGAAGCTGGGATGTGTAAGGGGAAGGTGTTGGTCGGTGTCCAAAGCTGATCCATGCGCACCGGAGGAGGGCACGAATTGGATATTACCAGATGAAGAATCCGAGTGGATGGAGTGGGAGAAGAGGAGAGAGGAGAGTAGACGGCTCAAGGGAAAGACCAACACAACTCAGCAGATGGGCGGCGCCGTTTCCGCCGTACCTGACCCACAGAACCCCAATCACGCAAGCTTCGCAAAATTGACTCGACCTTACGCCATAGCGCGCGAACGGCGCCCACGGGACGTCTCCCCCACCACCCTGCGTGTTGCCAAGGAAAAGGTTAGAAAGTGGCAGGTGTCTGTGGCTTCCGAGGTGTGGCATGATAAACCAAGCGGCTCCTCGCCCCCTTCTTCCAGAGCAGTCACAGCAGCAATTGTGGCGGAAGGCAAGACTGAAAGACCACAGAGAAACCGCACCCTTGATTTTACTGTCGTAAAGCCAGCAGCAAAATTGATCAACGGCAAGAGGGGGATAGGGCCTCCGTCGCGTCCGGCTGTCCGGGCTGGTTCCGCCCCCACACCTTCGCACAAGTCGAAATCACCTAAACTCTCAAAAGCATTCGATGTATCAGAAGTCACAGCGCCTGTTGATGTTGACAAAACTGGTTCCAAGCCACCCCTGGAGACGTCGCCCGTAAAGGGTGATATATCCAAGATTGCAGATGTGCCAGAAACGGTGAGACATGGTTAGGTCATGCAACATAGATTTGTTGACCTCCGTTCTGCTGTAGCCGTACCTCCCACCATCGTTCCCAGCTCATCTGGAGACATCGACACCCCTGGCTGATTCTGTAATGCTTATTCGCGCCAAGCCACCCCCGATTTTGCCTCTCCCTACATCGTCATCAATGCCACCGCCGTCAACACCTGCGAATCCTTCTGAAGATCACCAGCTCATTCCGGCGGCCCCTCACGCTGCCAATGTGTCGTCTTCACTACCGCCACAACTTAATGCTGTGCATCCAGGGAAACGATCTCGGGTCTTCTCCGCGTCACTGGACGATATTCCGGATGTCCCTCGTCTCACTCCACCGGCTAAGAGGTTACGAGCCCTATCGCAGAATTGCTCCACCCCTGTTTCCAATCATTCAAAGCCAATGTCGCCAAATGGGGGTTTAGACATAGTACCTGACGCTCGAGATGACGCACGAGATCCGAGCCTTGGCGCAGGACCATCCGACCAATACAATATGGACTCCCTTGAGATAGCATCCGGTGCACCCTTGACTCCCTTGACTCCCGGCAAAAATGATCAGCGTGTCACGGGTGCAGATCCACAGGATGTTCCTGAGAAAATTCCATCCCCAACGAAGTCGGTCAAGTCACACTTTTCTGCGCCGGATTCAGACCCTGCCGACTCACCAATGAAGGCCAACTTACTGCTAGAATCTCCACTCAGTCCTATGCTCTCGTATGCTCGGAATCCGAGTGGCTTCCTCCCTCAAATTACGTCTACTCAAATGGGGAAGGGATCTCCCACTGCTGGTCGGGCGAAGAACGGCGTCTTTGGGATAGGTTATAGCTCTCAGTTTGACGTTGAGAGGCACGTGGATCGTGTCAGCGAGTTGCTGGAAAAGGACGTCGATTTTGATGGGTGGTTGCGGGACATGCGAATGGTGGAAACGAGCCAAGATTAATAGGAAATTTGAACTATCTGTAACACGTGTACTCTATTTATGACTGTTCTATGAGCTGAACAAAAAGGCTGGGAGTGAGCCGAAGAAGGTAATGTGAAGGGGAGCACGGCCTCGAGGCAGACATCTAGAGAGCCTGGACGCGCTAGAAATGAATGATCATGTGACTTCCGTACTTGTTCGATATCAGCGCGTGTTGCGGACAAGTCGAAACAGCCACTGACAACAAATCGCTTCTGCTCACGATGAGTCGGAGGGACTCTCGGGCGTCCTTGAACGTCAGGCAGAATGACGCCCTCACAGAATTTGAGAACTGTAAGTCCCATCATGACCTTCGCGGCGTGGGTGTTGACTTTGTGGCAGTCAAGAAGAAATTTCTACTCGCAAACAAGCACATCACGAAGTAAGCCTGTGTTTTATGTTCAAGAGCGACGCTGAGCCTCTCATCCGGATATTAGGCTTAATTCTACCCTGAGCGTTCGGATTGAGGAACTGCAAGCCGAGATATCTACCCTATATGTCGAGAATCTACGGCTTCGCGCTTCTGAGATTGCGCTGGCCACGCAGCTCAAGAAGGAACAAGAGAAGTCAAGGAAAATTCTCGCGGATGCGGAAGCTGCGGTACGCCTCCATTCCGCCCTGTGGCATGCGTTCCGTGGAACTTATCCCACCACGTCCTAGACATCGAATCTCTCGAAACACCTTGGTTTCCTACGACAGTCATTGAACACCACGCCTAGTATACCTTCCCCGACGTTGGAACCCAAACCACCTCCGAAGGCGCGCCGGACTATGTCGGATCCGAACACATCACCTCAGATGCCACGACTTTCCCGCGCTCCGAACATTCCGGGAATCTACGAGGACGACGAGGTGATATCTTCTCCGGGAGCGGATGAGGACGATGTTGTCCACGTCAGCTCGTCAGCACGTCGGAGAGCAAAGGATAAATTGTCTTCATCTCGGTTACCGTTGCTACCTCGGGTAGCGTCCCCTCCGCCCTTGCCACCATCTCTTCACATCAACTTGGTGGAACGCGAGTCGTCCACGAAACGGAAATCGAGTCGGAGGCAGAGTGGGTTGCTTTCTGTCAACACGGATGTTGGCACATCGGTGGGATCGGAGAGGCCCGAGGGTCCAATACATCCGAGAGCGGCCAGCCCTGCCCTCGGGTCGCCAGAGCGAAGGAATGCGGGATTGGCTGAAGACGATGAAGAACGGCAGGTTGACGAAATGATTAGCTCAGGAATAGGTCACACAGAGGAACTTGATTTCGCGGCGCGAGCGAGGAAGGAGAGAAAAGAAAAGAAGTCGAAACTTGCGGAGAGGGGCGTCGTTCATGAAGATATTGACCTCGGGACGTTGAGGGTGAAGGAGAGAAAGAGACGCAAGGAAGAGGAGGGCTCTGGGTTGAAAGATGTCACGAACTCCCCGAGAAGTCGTACGATGCTCCCGCCATTGGATACTCACACATCTGGTACGTGCGGGCCCTACCCTTCTTTCGATCATCAGACGTAGCTTATCAAACACTCTTTTGGTAAAAAGATCGAGATCGACAGCGCTCGCCAGAGACTGATGGCCCAACTTCTGCTGCGACTTCTGTAACCACATCACGAACCTTCTTGTCGACACCTGCAACCACTCCCATTACCACGCCGCAAGTATCCCAGTTACCAACACCCCGTACGTCAAGTCCCATACCTCTCGGCGCTACATCGGCGTCCGAATCCGAAGCACCTCAAGGTGTGCGTGAACGTCGAATCCGTAAAAGTGTCAATTACGCTGAACCTAAGCTTAACACGTGAGTCCGAAGCTCACAGCCTCCACGAGATCGCCGCACACTGATACATGATGGTATCCAGAAAAATGCGGAAACCCGACCCGGTACCTCCGGCCCCGGTGACTATCACAGCCCAGAAAAAGCGTATCTCGACAACGAGCGTTCAGAGTGACGACACGGACGGACGATCGTCGCTGGATGGTCCTTCAAGACGCCCAGTGTCACCTCTCCAACCTCCTGCCCCGAAACCATCGACGGCGACGTCGAGCTCCTCTTCGACGAGCGGTGGCTCTTCTGTCAAGCGCAAGAAATCACGACCTTTTCTACCCATCGACGATGATGATGAGAGTGACGGCACGCAAGCAGACGCTGAATACGGCAACGGCCCTGTAAACGGCTGGGTCAACACGGATGGTCGACGACGCAGTGCCCAGGGCAGCACGGCGCGGGGCAGCAATAGCCTTCGCAGGGTACTCGAAGCCGACGACGCGAGGCGACACAGCCTCGCCGTATAACATGCATGAACTCCGCTAGCCGTCTCATTGTGCGCACGGTGTTCCCCCACCTCTTTTTTTTCGTAGGCTTATTCTATACTATTGACGAACCACGGTGATAAAGTACCATATCGATACCAACCCCCCTCATCATGTAATTATAGGTTGGTTTTTTCTCTTCTCTTCCCTGTTTTTTTTTTTGGATCAAAACTCGTGACGACTTTTTACGACGTAATTACAATGTTATTCGAGCAATAATATTTGCAACATTCTGAATCCGCGTTGGAACCGGCCTGGCTCCTTTCATGAATGAACGGTTCCAAACACGAACATAAAAAAGAGTTCATATGTACAGCAGGGATGGCATCTCGACGACGAATCTCTGACTCTTCAAAAATAGGCCTAGTCGCACCGATCAGAAATCCTCGCACATTTCAAAAGTGACACAGTGCTCACCGCGGCGTTTGGAGGGCTCGCTGCTCCGCCAATGCTACGAGCGAAACAGAGAGAAAGATCAGGGGACAGGACTCCGCAAAAGACTCCGCCGCACGTACATGTTCAAAGGCCAAGACGTGAAGAAGAAGGTGTACCTTCCCGTTTCCTTGCATACTTGCGATAGCGCTTCGAGGTCAAAGAATTCACCTTGGGGGAAGGGAGTGATCGATGAGTAAATGGAGCGTGATGAACATCAAAAAATAAAACTTACCTATGGGCATTCCCCATAATCTTGTTACGCGTAGAAGAGGGACGGACGATATGTCAACATGGGTCGTGCTTTCAATTAGGGGTTGCGTCACTCACCCAATGATGGTCTAGGCGAGAGAGAGAAAAGGTGAGAGAGGAGCGAGGGGGGGGAGAAGAGTTTACATCAGTTCCAATGTCCAAGCAATCTGAATCATTGTTTGACCTACCTGGTGAAGCTGTGGAACGCCTTCAGGTGTCGGCCAACGCTTTTTATTCCAACATCAAACAAGCAACGTTTGTCAATTCAAAATATCTCCTTCTGGATTTCCACACACCTCGAGAGAAGGTTGGTCAGATGCAATGGCAGCAAAGTGGTTGTTCCTAGGGACGACCGCGCGTCAGTTTTCCTTTTGTCACTAAAAAACGAGAGGCAGTAAAAAAAAGTGTAGGCGTACCATAAGAAGCGTTTCATGTCCTCGCTCTGCTCGATACCAGCACTTTAAACATACATACATACACAAAAAGTCAGATTCCTGTCCCAGAGGCAACATTGAAAAAAAAAAAAGGCAACGCACAATCGCTCTCCATCGTCACGCAAAGCCGCCTTGGCATCATTATGGACAGTGTAATACTTTTGAATGAACCCAACGCGGATGAGGAGGATGTCAGCCTCTCTAAACGTGACGCCCTGCTTCTTGGCGCACGCTTCGAGCTCGGCCACGCTGATCGGGTGGGTTGTCCAGGGATCGTAAGGCAACGCGTTGCCGTCTGTGGTGTAGTAGTTGACGAGGTCGAGGAGGACCCCGCGTCCACAGATACCGTGTTTCGACCAGTCTAGAGGGGAGTAAAAAAGACGTTGTCAGTCGTGATCGTACGAGTAGCTCTGGAAAGACGAACTGTGCATTCCGAGCTTCACACGTGCCTGATCGATCTCGGACGGGTCATGGATCTCCATTTCACCCTCTGAAAGTGATTCGGCGGGCGTGCTAACCGACAGTTTTTGTCGGGGAGAGAAAGAGAAAAGGGGGAGAGGGGGGAACGTGAACAACGAACAGTGTCTCGAACAAAAGCGAGACGTACTTGTTGTAAAACACGTTGTAATCCCTCAACCCATAGTGCTTGAGACCGTCCCACTGCGAACCTGATTGCGTATTCTAAGAATGTCCCGGTCAGCATTCACGAAAGAGTTTTTTTTTTTTTTTACACGATGACTCTATCGGGACAAACCGGCGTAGATAGGGGCGAGGAGGAACGTACGATGTGTATCACGTCGTCCCTGATCGGGATCGAAGGCGAGTCCTTGATAAACGTCGTAATCGACGGAATCTTGCGTCCAAAGACAGGCTACACAATATCGACCAACAGTTTCTTAGATAAAACCATGCGCACAAGCTCGGACGAAACAAGAACGCACCCTGGAAGGAAAATGAATCGGCCTTGTAGACCACACACCCACCACGGGCCCTTCAAGTCAGCCGAGACCATCCAACGCCAACGGTCATTGGTACCCGACGACGCACCAATTCAACGAGACCGTCCTCCCGGAGCTGTCCGAACCCCAATATAAGCAAGCAATTCAACACCAACGTTATCACGAACGCAACGCACCGAACTTCCTCTCGTGCAGCCCTCTCCACGACATCTTCCGTCAACAGATTGATCGTCCCCAGCTCGTCGTCCTTACCCCAGACCTCCCAAGCACATCCGTTGAACTCGTGAAACTTGGGAAGCTCGTCAAATGATGGGAGGACCCTGGGCACGGTGCCGTTCGCCTTGGCCGCGGGCTCCGTCTTGAGAGTCCCATTGACTGGCGCGACAGCCGTCGGTGGCGCAGGCTGCTCCGCCTTACCGTTCCTCACAGAGAACATGCGCATTACACGAGATGCCATGGTGAACGAGAGAGAGAATGCACGCGTGTAGTATCACGACCCACAATGGCTATATAGTCAGCACACACGATTCACACCGGGGAAAATACGCGCATTATCACACCTATAGACCAGTAACTGTCAGATGTGGAAATTCGAATGGATAGAAGAGCAGGAGACAAAATTATAAATACACGGAAGCGGGCATTACTACAACAATTAGGCGACACGCGGCGTATGGTATTCTCATCCTCTGATAAAGGGATGGACGAGTGCTTCTTTGGGCATCAGTCTACGCGATGGGTCGAGGGCGAGACATTTGTCCAGTAAGTCGACGAATGAGAGTAGGAGCTTCATTTCATCGTCTTTCATCTTGACAGACGAGGGAGGCATCAGGCGGGAACGGAGATCCCTGGAAGGCTTCGATACGTGGACTTTGCGTACAACATTCTGGGCAAAAAGGTCAAATGACCTAATACCGTCGCAACAGAAGATCGCAGATACTCACGGTTCCAGTCACACGATCCGTCTCTACGCTCTCAAACCCACCCTGTTCATCGAAGTACATGTCGCCAAATTTCGCCTTCTTGATCATTTTGGCGTTGAACCGACCCTTTAACTCCATCATGAGTAAGACCATTTGGTTATTTGAACGCCCAGGGAAAAGTATTTTGCCAGTGTATAGTTCGTAAAGTGTGCATCCAATGGACCAGACATCGAGTGCGGGATCATACGGCACTCCGAGAACTAGGAACAGTACGTTAGATGCGGAACCCAACCAATTCAGAGCAACGTACTAATTTCGGGGGCGCGGTAAAAGCGACTAACTAAGTAAGGAGTGATGTCATTCTCAGAGGCATCAGAGGCTGAACCCAAGTCGCACAGCTTCAGGAGCGTCTTGTGCTCGTTTACCTATGCCAGTGGTTAACGTACTGACAGATGCCAAGCCATCCATGGCGGGACTCACCAATATGTTGTCAGGTTTGATGTCCGCGTGCATGATATTAGTTTTCTTGAGCAAACTCAGGGCAAGGAAGAGCTGATGTGCATAAGCTCTTACGGCCTTTATATTCAGGCCAACATCTTTGCCAAAGCGTTTGACAACATCCCTGAGATTCATACTGTTCCTAATCGTCAGGAACGATACGGGAAGAGCGGGCACCACACGATAACGTACCTCATTGACTCAAAAACGAGGCAAAGATGCCCGCGGTGTTCAAACGTTCTTTCTAAGCGAACAATGTGTTTTTTGTCGTCCGGATCGGCTTGTCTCAATTTATTTAAAATCTGAACCTCTTTCAGTCCAGCGCGGTACCTGTGGTGCAATCAGTACTGAAACCAGAGGAATTTGCGAGGAACACGGACATGGACTCTTGGCTCCTGATGATCTTAATGGCAACTTCTTTGCCAGTCTCACCAGCGTCTTGAAGGAGAACGCGGGCTCTAACGACATTTGCAAACATTCCCTTTCCGAGAGACGAGAAGACTTGGTAGCGACCACCGTCTAGTTGTTCACCAAGAATGACTTGATAGTAACCCTCTGGATCTGATGCGGAATCTAGGGTCGTCGTAATCAGTGCCGGAGCAGCCGGTTTCTGCGAGGAAACATGAGCATGAATTTAATGCAGAGGACAGGAAACGTACCACGACTTTCTTGACCTTTTTGACCTTTTTCTTCTCCTCACTTGTTATTGCAAACATATCGTCGACGTCCTCTTCCTCTTCCTCCTCCTCTATTTCTTCGATGTCGATGGCTATCGGTTCGCTATTGTATGCCCGCTTACGTGCATCTTCACGGCGGTCCAAGCTAGGATCGTAATCAGCAGCAGAGATCTGTTCACCACTCCCATCCTGTGCTTGCGCATTCGTACGTGCTTGTCCTTCATCTTCATCCTTTGCCAGTTCAAACGTACCCGGCTCAGGCGCTGGCGATGTCGAATCTCGTTTACCTTTTTGCAAAAAAGAACAAAGAACAAGAACATCAGATGAAAACCTTGCATTGAACACAAATCAACCCACTCATCGACCCATTTCGCATTCTCGTCACCGACTCTCCCGGTACGACGGGAGCGTCGACCGCACTGTGGGGCTGAGATAGATCAGAAATGGAGGAAACAGGCTGAGGCGGTTGGACCGCACTACTGGGTGGTCCCGGGCTTGGACTGATGCTCTGCATGTTGCTTGCGATCCCCGCATACTTTGCGAGGATTGCCTGTCTCCGCGCACGTCGTGCTGTGCGGGAGGTTTCCTCAGAGGGTGCCACGTCCATCTCGAGCTCGAGCTCTGGCTCTAGTTTTGGCTTGGATGGTGATGATCGCGGTGGCTCTACCCGTGGTGGTTCTGTCTGCATTCGATCTGAGGGGGTTCGAGAGGACGGTCTCGGCGTCGCATGAGGTGATATCCTTGGTAAAAAAGAAGAAACACTCATAAGCCAAACGAAAACGACACGACAAAACCCGTCCACTCACTCGCCTTCTTCCTTATCCGAGTCAGCTTTCTGCGGTGGGGGCGGTGGACGTCCATTCGAGACAGCAGAGGAAGGTCCGTCGGTAACAGCAGGCGTACGGCGCCGTTCGTCGTCTCTCCGCCGATACTCCCTCTCGCGCCCGTCATGTCGATCCCGATCTCTATTATACTCGCGCGCTCTCCTCGAGTCCCGTTCCCCATCTCTTTCTCTTTCTCTCTCTCGGTCCCTGTCCCGCCCTCCTTCCCTTTCCCTTTCCCTATCCCTGTCTCTGTCACGTTCCCGCTCCCGAGAACGATACTCCCGTCTATCTCGACTCTCCTTCTTCACCCGCTTCTCCTCCCGCCACCCTCTCCCATCCTCTCTCCCCCTCTGTCGCTTATAGGGCGGAGGGTTCGAATGCGAATGTGAAGGCGAACGGGCACGTCCACCCAATTCGCCATGATGGTGTCCTTCCGAGGGTCGCTTTGCGCCTGCGGATACGTTAGTCATTGTAGTTCGAGCGAATAATTTGGTTGACGGGGCACCGCACGATCGGAATCGAAAACGGGGAACGAAAAATTGAAAGAAAAGGCAACAAAAAAGAGAAAGGGTAGAAGAAAAAACAAAGGGCTTGTGGAGAAGGATGACTTGGAGGCGTGGTCTTGTCGAGCCGAAACAGAGCCAACTTACCCTTTCAGGTGAAGGTCCGTGCGCCACGCAATATGCCATTTTCATTAAAAAAAGACAAAAACATATACTGTAGAAAAAAAAAGAGAGAAAACATACGGTAGGGTAATATACATACTGCACTGTAAGTCAAGCCGACGATTAAAAAACAATTAGGATATGTTCAGACCAGGTAGTTCCGCCCTTCCCCTTCCCCTCACCCCCGCCTTCCCTTTCCTCTCGCTGCCTTCGCTACATTGGCCGCACGACTCCCCGACGGCGGCGCGTACGGCATCCTTCGCTCTTCTTCTTGGAAGCGATCTACCACTGCCCTCGCTTTCGTCCCCGGACTTGGAAATCCAGCCTTCGGTAACTGTGCCGCACGCGCTTGGTTTCCTGATCGTGTCCGGCGAGGACTGATTTGCGTCTGTGTATGTGTATGTGTATGTGTCGCCGCCCTCGAGCGCGCAACCCTTGGCTGAGGAGGTGTGGGCGCAGGTGCAACATGAAGGGATCCACTCGCCATTCGTTCGATCCGATCGTCATCTGAGCCCTCGTCACCTTCGCTTTGGGCCTGGTCTGGGTCAGACCCGGATTTACCTGATGTGTCCCCGCCAGCAGACCCCTCCCGAACAGCACCCCGCACCAAAGACGCATGTGTCTCCGCATCGTCCGAATCTGACGGCTCGTCGTCAATCTCGACCTCCTGGAACCGGGGCAACTCTGACATCATATCCCCATCCTTATCCCCATGCCCATCATCCTTGTAGTGCCCACCCTCCTCACTCTCCCCATCCTCATCGACCTCGACGCTCGCCTGAAGCAACCCCTCCACAGCCATCTCGTCCTCAGGCGTCTCCCGCGTCGAAAGCCCACCGGTGACCAAAATAGGTCGGACGTCTTCCTCGGCGTACTCTTCCCTTTGCCCCTCTTCGACGTGCATGTCCTCTTCAACCGAAGCAAGCGCCTCCTCTATCACCTTTTCTTTCGCCTTTCCCTTTCGCCTGCTTCCCTGGTTTCCCCGTTGTCGCGAGAGCTGGGACTCAGGCTTGTGCTGGGGCTGGGGGTCGACTGAACGGGACCGTGCCCGAGTGTTCCGGTAAGGTGGGTCTACTGCTGCAGCGCCATCTCGAGTCCTCGTCTCCCTGGGCACGGACGGTCCCGGTTGCGCAGAAGCACCACGCGCACGCGCACGTTGCACGGTGACGCGTTCCTGAGTCACCACTAACGTCTGCTGTGAACTTGGTGGGATGGTCGGTTCAACTGTGGGTACCTGGGCCTCAGCCACTTTCATTGGTGTAGCAGGTTCCTTGTCAGCAGAGCAAGGCGAAGCAATCAGCGTTGCCTGGGTAGAGAGAGGTGGACCATCCTGTCCAGGAACTGGACTGGTTCTCGGGGAAAATGGCGTCGGAAAATCGATACTGTCAATATCAAGTCCATGAGCTCACTGAACCAGTCCATTGTAAGAAACAAACACGCACTTTTCAGTGTCGTTAACGTCGAAACGCGATTCGTCCTCATATGCGCGATCTCCAAAAAGATCGCTGCCTTCGATGTCTTGTGACTCTTGATTACCGCTGGTTTCCTGGCTCGCTGCACTTCCTTCATCGCGACCTGTCTCGACCCCCGATACCTGGCTTCCGTTCGATGGTACCTCTGCAACACGCGCTCGCTTTGCCTGCGTCTCTCTCGAGTTGCGTTGACGGTGTGCATCTGGATGGACACGGTTGCGTTTGACACCCTGTGGTTCTTGAATAGCCACCTCTTCTTCTTGTATACTATCACCCTCTTCTTCATCAAGGACCACGAGATCTCGCTCGTGATGCGCTAGATAATCGCGCGCCTCTCGATCTGGTCGCCTTTCTGCCGCGACCGCCGGGCGCACTTGTTCCTGTCTTTCACGGTCCTGTCGCTCTATACCTTGCCGCTGTTCTTCTTCTTCTTCTGCTTCTACTACTTCTTCCTCTTCTTCTTCCTCCTCCTCCTCCTCCGTTTCTTGTCTCAAATTCCGATGATCACGGCCACGCGGATCATGACCCAAATGATGCCCGATGGGTTTCAGTCGCTGCAGATAATAATCAATGCGCGCGTCCATCATCGCTGGATTCATCTTGTAATGTTCCCGCCACGAATGAAACGTATGCCGTCTTGCCCATTCCCAGGACAGGTCTTCAGTTTGACCCTAAAGACCACGGTATGAGTGAGATACGCGTCGACAGTAATGCCACCGCCAACAAGACAAGAGGACGCGCGAAACACCACGTACCAACCGCTCGAGGTCCTTGTATGCGCTGTTGCCCATTCGTCCGTCCCGTGTCGGACATCGCGTCGCGAGATAATACGCGAGATGATCCCTGTCCTCTTCCGTGAACGGGACGCGTCTAAAACACGACACTCGTCAGCCAAATCTGCACCCACCCAAAGAAAAGCATTGCCCGTGCCAACGATGCGGAATGCAAGACACACTTACCCCCTTCCTGCACCCCTCCTTCCCCCCTGCGCGCGACCCGGCATCCCTTTACTGACAAGCCCGGTATGATGATACGCTCCCGCGCGAATACAAGTTTGGACGAATCCGCGAGATTCGACGTAGAGCGAGAGACGGTAGAGTTCAGTGGAGGAGTAGTACCGGCGACGGAAAAAGGCAAGGTCTTCTTGTTCGTCGACGAGTAGGACGTTGGCGAGGCGTTCCTCGGGAACGATTTGGCCGCCGTGTCGCTGCGTGAGTGGATGAGTGAGCGAACAGATGCGATAAGAGGACGAACCTCGACGTCCCGCGTAATCTGACCCCGTCCTTGTGTCACACTTTTATGAAAGCAAAACTTGACTGGGACACCATTTTTGACAAAGAGCGGGTCGTTGTCGCGTCCGACGGTGGGTGCCATGATGGAGATGAAAGAAAGGTTGCGTTTTTGAGTCGTCGGTGGAGGCTGAAATTTCAAACCCCGAATCATGGTTAGGGTTGGAGTGATCTCATCCTAACCCTAACCTACGTAATAAACAATGGCCCCTATGATATCTCGTTAGTGTCCTCCACCACCTCCCCGATCACCTCTGTATAATAACTCGGAAAACTCGCCACCAAACCCTCAATGTACCAATAACACCCCCTCGGATGCCTCTTACTTCCTCGCTCCGGCACCATCTGCACCCACGTCCCACAAAGTCCCATCCCAACCACCAACTGCTCCGCCACCTCTCCATCTACCAAAATCATCACATCGTCGCGGTACGGATTCCACGCGTCCTCCACACCGTTCTCGACCTCTCCAAAGTCCACTGTATTTGGTCCCACCTCTGCAACAACAGCACCTCTCGACCCAGGCATCATCACCGGCCTCGGAAAATCCACCGTCTCCTCGGATGCGCTCCCCACCCATGGACTCATCACCACCCTGAAAAACCTCTCCTCCAATGCCTCTTCCACAACCGACACCTTCCAAGCTCCATTCCCGTTCTCAGTCCTATTCAGATTCACCCCTGGTGCAAGCACATCCCGAATCTGCCGCGTCGAAGATTCGACGATACCCGTCGTCATCGTCAACGGAAACAGACTCGGCCCAAGAAGCTGCATCAACCACGGCACAGAAACGTCCGTCCACGATGCCGTGGTATACTCCTCCGCCCGTATAGCCGCCGTCCATGGGTCGCCAGCGATAGGTATCGTCGTTACAGGAACGTCATGATCCGTGTCCAGGTTATCCTCCATCACCTGTCTCGCAGTGATTGAATCCAAAACAACGTTGGACGGGACGACTTCGACATCGTGTTCCTTGAGCTCCGTTTCGAATACAGAGTTGGTATCGCTTGGGGGAGTGGTGCCGTTGGTCAGGGTACCATCGACATCCACAGGTGGAAGGTTAGCCAGAATTTGGATGCACAGATTACCTCTGATGCCCCAACATTCCTTGCAGGCGATGTCAAAATGTCCGGGAAGGATTTGCCCGAGTTTGGCGGTAAGTGGTAATTCTTTTTGGGCAAATGCAGCGATGGAGAGTGCTCGCTTGAGGTTGTCGAGGTGTTCTTCGGAATCCGAAAATACCCCATTCCGAAGCATGAAGCGTAGGAAGAAACGCAGTACGGTGGGTGCGATGAACAAGTTTTTCTCTGTCCTGTCCGCTGGTCAGATAAAATCGTGATCGGCATAGACGAAGCACGCCAACCAGATCAGGCCCGTCTCGCTCATGTACGATGACAGAAACACCTTGACCGTCTTTTCCATGTCATCCAGGAAAGCACGCAGTCGTTTCGCTTCTACCGTAGTTTCGTCCAGACTCGGCTCGAGCTGTTTACCAGGAAGCGCGTTTTGTTCCAGATAATCCTGGACGATGACCTTGATTTCTTTTGCTCTCGGAACGTCATCTTCCTCGTCGGATGCTTCGCCAGCATTGTTGGGACCATCGACTTGTCCTTTTCGGTTAGTTTTGGTCCTTTTGTATATCGGAATGCTGGATATCAGCCCGATGTAGAGACGGAACTGTAGACGACGTTGATAGAGGATCTTGGATCGCAACGAACATACATACTTGATCCCACAACAACCTGACACCCTGCGATATCTCGGGCCAAGTCCGTCCAAGTCTGAATTCGTCTGCTGCTATACACACGCGATCCTCGAAGCTCGTATGGCTATAAACGACATGTCAAAGTCCATTCCCACAAAGAGGCGATCGATGTGAAATATCCAAAAAAAAAAAAAACAAAGACCGACCTATCAAACGACGTTTCGCTCATCGTGCGCAGTCCTTCGCCCTCTTCCCACTCCTCCCACCATGGGATCAACCTCCCCTCTGCATCCATCGCGTTCCCCGCGTTTCGTCGCCTCCGTTTTGCCTTGCGTTTCTGCGCTGCCTCCTCCTCATTGAGCACCTTGACCGTCGGTATCCCCACCCACGCATCGACTTCGATCGGGTCCCCCGATGGGCCCGTGACGTACCGATACCCCGTCGGTGCGAACGTGTTAAAGGACACGATCGTCACGCCCTCGGGCGAGGCAGGGAACGGTGGGAACCTATACGCCTGTTCGTTGACGTGCATCAGCGTGGTCGCATCCATCACCGAGGACATTGCGATAGTCCAAGCTCAAGCCCAGCAAGTACGTTACCCTTTTGCCGAGTTACCCGAACGAAGTCGTACGTTATAGACGAAGATGACATAATCAACTGAATCGTCCTCCTGACCCAGGGGTACACCGCGCGCTCGCGTTTGACATTTCGTGGCTTGTCATGGCCAGAGTGAGGCGCCCCCTCCTCGTCTCCTCACCCCGATGACCTTCAGACTCGTCCTGACGAAGAAAGACCCGCGCTGCACCGACTTTGTCCTCGTCGGTGACCACTCCCACGTCAACGCGAGTGCCCGTGTCGCTGCCAACCCGCCAGTGTATACCTCCGACACGACCTACTACAATCATCCCCGCAACGGCAGTCGCGCTACGACAACCATCACACGCACAGATCTCACAGGCGACCGTTTTCAGGTCGGCGTCATCGAGTGGCTAGCGCATCCACGCGACCGCGCACAGCTCGTCGTGGGCACCAGGAACGTGCAAATGGCCAGATCGGGGATTTACACGTCGTACGTCTCACTCTCGTCCATTCTCACCCCTACTTTCAGCTATCGGACTCGCTTGTTGAATGACAAACTTGAATGGTACAGCCCAGAGCGATTCACGGCTGCAGATGGCTACGTGTACGAATGGCAAATCCAGGACGGTCGTCCACAGGTAAGGTCCCCCATTCCCCTACCAAGGTTCCCCACATTAATTCGCATACACTACCCAAGCTCGTCCCTCTCCGAGCCTACAACCACGCCTCCACTGCCTATGTCGCCACCTTTGTCCAATCCCAATCAGGTTTCTTTTTTCGCCGTAAAAACACCTCGTCCCTCTTCGTCCCCCCGGAGGGATTGCACATCCTTGACGACATTGTCGTCACGTTTATCTACTACGAGAGTAAATGGCGGGAAAAGGAGATTGGCAGGTCTCGTTCAAGTTTGTCTGGTCCCATCTAGTCTTCTGCTACCCATTTTTTTCAATCTTGCTTTTCACCCACGTGTATATTAGAGCGCTAATAAGAAAATAGATTGTACTGGATATAGTATGGAGTGACAACTATCTAAATTGCATTACAACGTGCTTGCGATACTGTCCTTTCCCCATTTTCTTTTCCAGCTCCCGGGCTTTTATGTTTTCCAGCAACGCTTCTTGAGTGCTCTGTGAAAAGTCTTGGGGTGTGTTGAGAAGTACTATCTCATCACTGTTTTCATCCCCATCCCAGAGTTCCTGCTCCACAGCGCGTCCTTCCTCCTCGTCTTCATCCTCCCTGTTCTCCTTCCCCCCTTCCTCTTCCTCTTCCTCCTCCCCTTCCTCTGCATGACTTACCGACTCCGACTGCCTCTTCCACATCGCTGCCCGACTCGTCTCGGGTGGAAAATATTCAGACCCCTCTCCATCCTCTGACGCTACCACGTACCGCAATCGTGTCCTCTCCCGTTCCTTCCCATCCGCATCCGCATTTCCCCGCTCTTCTTCCCCCCTCGCTTCACATCCCACCCCATTCCTCGCTTCACGGCCCGCCCCACTCTGCCGCCCCTCACGTCGCCCCCTCAGCCTCTTCTCAATTTCCCTCTCCCCAAACCCCTCCGCAGCCTCCCTCATCCCCCTCAACACATCATCCGCCTCCCTCAAATTCCCTACTCGCGCATATACCGCTTCCACCACACCCAGCGCTAACCCGTGATTCGCGGACATGTGTGCGAGGATCGAGGCGAGACCGTGCGAAGCCGCAAGAGGAACATCGGAGGGGTGGGGAGCGAGAGAGACAGGGGGGGAGGTGGTGATGGCGTTGGGGCGAGGGGCAGAGGCAGAGGCGTTGGTCGCGACGGCGGTGATAGAGCGCACTGGGGAGGGGGTGAGGGTAAACTGAGGCGTCGATGTGCCTACGAGCGAAGACGTCCGTGCGTGCCCGTGTCCCAAAATATCACCATACACGGGGGACGGAGCGACCCACCTAAATGGCGAGCCCGAGCCCAATCCCAACACCGACCCTGGAGCCGAAGGAGCGCCTCCGGGCTCGTCGAAGACCCAAGGCATCGCATGCGCAAACGCAGGGAGAGACCAACGCGGCGGCCTCGCGGGGCCTGACGCACTCGCAGAGGATCGTGAGTGTGATCGCGAAGACATGGACGAGCGGGATAGCGCGACCAGGTCGATGCTGGGCACCTGTCCATGTTCGCGTTTGTGTTCGTGTTCGTGCCCATTTCCATTTCCGTGTCCATGCCCGATGGTTTGTCGCCGTATGCGAGTCAGTGCTGGATGGCGCGCTGCCCTTGTCCGTGATTGTGGTCGGGGAGGAGAATGGGGAGTCTTTCCGGCTGGAGGCTCAGGGCGGAAAGGAGACCGCGTCGAGGCACGCGGCGCAGGGAATTTGGATGTGTTAGAAAGTCGTTTGGGAGTAAGATCAGTGAGTGGATCTAGTGATGGTGCCGCTGACGCTGGTGGTACAACGCGCTTGACCGGGGAAGCACCATTCCGAACCTCGTCTCCACGCCGTTCGCTCTCTACCAGAGGGGCCACATCGCGACGTATCCCAGCCGCAAACCGATCTACGACGGTCCGTCGGTCAAGCAGCGCCCCATCAAGCGTCGGAGAAACGTGCTCAAACGGGTGATATGACTTTCCTTGTTCTCGTTCGCCCGCTTCTACACTCTCCCGAGGAGCCTCGACCCGAGGCTGGGGTTGGGACTGACTAAATGCGTGATGTGCGGTGACCTCGACGTCTGGTCCACTCACTCTCTTAGGTTCAGCGGTACGACCACGAGCGGGAGGCCATGGCACCGTCACCTGGTCCTCTCCTCTTTCTTCAACCCCGTCTTCCTTGTGAGTAAGTACACGCGGCACATGGCCCTTCCGATCAACCAAGACTTGCCCGTGGAGCGAGTCCACGACGCGTGGCGGGGCACGCGGGTATACAGTCTCAGTAACAGGGGCATCTCCAACATCGGCGACAGCAGGGGCCTTCCCAGGCGATGATGGTTCCGAGGCAAACACCTCCGATGGAGCGCGAGGTCGTTCTTTCAGACGTTTTGGGCTGCGAGATTCAGGTTTGCCGTTCGCGGACGGTAGGGCTGGTTTGTCGGGCGACGAGGGTGGGATTTCGAGTGTATCGTGTCGTGTTTGGAGGGCTGGGAGGTCGAGGGAGGTCTTCTTGGTTGCATCAGTTTTCGCATTGGTATTGGAAAGTGGTGGAGAGGATGCCCGGACATCAATGGGTTCGGGTTCGCGCGGGGGGTGTACCACGGACGCTTCTTGAGGTTCGCGAGGGTGTTTTGGTATCAATTTCGGTGTCGACGGTCTTGAGCTTGCGTGTTGCGCAGCGGCACCTTGCTCTGTGCGTGTCTCACTAAAGGGCATACGTTAAGCTGATGTGGCCACCTCACATGAGACATGGACATACCTACTAGTAACTCTCTCCTTGGCCTCGAGTCTGACGCGTTTCGCGCTCGGACCGAGCATCTCGATCGGCCTCGGCTCAGAAGCCCTCTTCCGCCCATCCTTGTGCCTCATCTTGTGTTTCTCTTGATAGTTGAGGATGAGTGCATCAAATTGGTCCGAGTTCTTGACGTAGCGTGTGCGCCACGACTGCCACGTGTGGTGGACAGACCATGGCCATAGTTTCTCTTCCTACACGAGCAATCAGGTTGAAATAGAAAGGGACGTGGAAGACCGTACGTTGTCAACCAACTGCTGGAATACCTTGTGGCCGCTGCGACCCGCCTTGGCTGGACAGTACCTCGCGAGATACTTGAGTAGATAATTGTCGTGCTCCCTGGTGAACTCGATACGGACACTGTGGATTTGGATGAGTGGTAGTGGTATGGAAGAGGGAGGAGATACGTACGTGCTACGAGGCATGGAGTAGAGAGACGCAAGCGCAAGCGCGTCGTTTGTCGCGTCGGTCACGCGTTTCAATTTTCTCACCCGCTTCCATTTGTTCCAACAGGTTCATTGACTCAACGAAACTATCAAATCATAGTTCTACGTTTCAGACGCTCACTTACCATCGAATTACGTGCGGCGCTGGGTTTCTGATCCATTTTCCATGTCCTATCATGATGAATGATGGGCAATGAATCGCATCTTTGTTACCTGCGCCATCACCGCACCTCAGGTCCAGGTCCAGGTCCGCTCTCTCTCCATCTGTCTTCATGTTATCGTACACCTGCCAGCTATTCAGTGACCTCAAAAAAGCACCTCACGCCGCCATTCCCGGCAATGTGTCCCAACGACCACAAAAGTGTTGAAACTGACGGATTACGAAGTACAATGGGTTTCGTATCGAAACCTATGCTGTAAACATGGCGCGTGTTGTTGTTGCTTGCATCGTCCCCTCACGCTCGATCTTCCGTGGCTCCAGGTTGTGGTGCCGTCACGGCGTCTGCCCTTGCAAGCCACATTCTTGGCTGGCGTTCTCACTCTATCCATCAGATTCTAAGCGTAATGATTACAACCGACGTGATCGATGCCCATTGAAATGGTATGATGGAATTCCACGCCATGAAATGGAACATGTTGCTGACGTGCTCCAAGAGGGGGATTTTGTCACCTGGTCGTCCTCCTGCCCTCGGTCAACGTGCTACCCCTCTTCGTAGCAATGTTAATATCCGCTGACAGGTAGAATCAATTCTCTCCAATTAAGTGCAATGAGCTGATGCGCCTCTTGTTCTTGCACACCTTTGCCCCCCTGACCACCGCCAATCCTGATGGATCAGCATGAATTTGATAGAAATTCTTGTAGCATCTTTGGGACCCATGTTCGGCCCCGCATGGTGCCCGAGTACACGCCTGCAAGAGACATGTAATCCACGGCGGAGGGACATGGTTCCTAGTCCAGGACATCTCGATGCAGTGTCGTCAACTGTCCCCCAGCGCCCAAAGACCTTGCAACGTGTCTATCGACTCTCATGGGGTCTCATGGTTGAAACACCGACTATGGATGTTGAGCGTTGCAACCCCAATTTTGTGGGGACCCCAGTCCTTCGCTGCTACATTGTTATTCTGTCACCCCAGACGAATACGATGATGCAAGAGATCACCCCACGTCATAATGTTCATATCCGCTGATCGGCGGAATTACTCTTCAATGACAGAATGCAATGGCTGGTTACCCCACCACCAGTCCTGAATCCTCGACAACAGAGTTAATAACAACACTTGTCGCGTCTTGGGAAATTCGCGTTCGCATCCTGGCAAGCACGGCCTCAAGGGATACCTTACAGTGGCTAAGAAGATCGAAGACACCAGTACCATGGCTGGTCTACAAAAAATCCAAGTCCTTTCTCACTGAACGCTGATATTTTCGAATAACCATTACTTAATACCATTTACACACTCAGACCTCCAGTTCGGGATTGGGACCGGCAGCGTTTGCACTCAACAACCTCTTTGTTGCAAACTCAACGAATTCCAATTCGTGGGTATCTTTCTCTTTTCACTATCTTTCACGCTAGCCGAGTGCTGAGCGCCGAACCTGGGGCCCTGGTGTATCGTGCGAACAGAACGTCAACGGTGGATGCTCCCCTATCAACCTCAACTTTCCAATGTGATCGAACCGCGTGCCGGGAAGTAGAAAAATTCTTTCGTGACGCTGTTTTTGGATATATATGCTACTGAGTTCATTGCCGGTGATTATGGGCGCGCAATTTAAACGTGACAACTAGTTGTTCCCAAAATTGGTATCTATGTTCGAACATGTGCACGCCATGACAACCCATTTCAGAATAGAACGATGTACTGCGTCCAAGATTACTTAGAGACATTGGGAATTCGAATCCGAGAAACCTTAATAGTGTGATTCAAAAGTGTTCATCGAGAGCGGCTGACGGTCGACAACAAATGTCCACCAGTGAAGCTGTAGTTCGCCAATTCTTCAACAAGGTTTCTCAAGTCGCCTCTGAAGAATAATTTGGGTGTCAATGGTTGGGAAAGTTTTGTCTAAAATCCGACATTCTCGAAGCGTTACGAGGACCGTCCGCGCTGGCAAATGAGTCTTCGGTATCACTTGATGAATTATAACCTCCTTTGGACCGAAGGTACGTTCGTCAGGCCCGGGTATGAACTTCCGTCCTTCCCCCAACACCCTCATTTCAGTGCACCCTTGCCGCTCCGCCGGAATACTTTTGATATGAAGCCTGATGCTGAAGATATGAGTTCGGGACCCTTGAGCAGCTACCAATACTACACGAGATTTTATTCCGTGGCGCGGCATCCTCCGTTCGGCCAAATAAGCAAGGCAACGGAACCATGTGTGCGCTCTGAATCATGTTTAGTGCCACGATCCCGAAGCCCCGATGATCGGCCGCTTCTTCGTTAAGCCGACAGGTTTGCTTGTACGTACGCTGCACACCACCGGTGGGATTCTTTTCATTCATGTTACAAGGAATCCATCCATAGTATTCTTCATCAAAAACTGTTCGTTGTAGCTGCACTCCCAGTGGAGTCCATTATTACCATCGTGTGACATCTATATCGCTATCGCTAGATTTCAATTTAATTCGTAGAGGGAACCGGTGTCACTGGTTGATACCTCTGATACCTTTTGTGGAGAGTTTAAGATCGTTGATTCGACGTGATTGACGTTGATGTCTGAAAAAAATCTTTTGACGATTAACCATTCAGTGTAGTCATGCGAGGTCCAGTTGAACAGCATTGTCACGTATGTAGTTTTTCTCTGTTGAATTCATGCAGCCAGATTAGTATCGATCAAGAGGGTTTTTGAACTTCGTCCCGCTTTCGCTCCGTCTTCGACCAGTAAGCATAATATGCACTCGCCAGAACGATGACAGAGCTTGACTAGCTTGACTGTTGACTCGTAAACTTTCTGAGTCATCAAGTTCTGTTTTTGCCACTCTTTCTTCGCCACTCTCACTAAGTCGCCAATATATTCATACAAGTTCAACAACCTGGTTCAAGAGAAAAATACTTGATAGCATGTTTTGTAGAGGGAGTTCTCACTGTCAGTAGCCAGATACACGCCAACTGATCGTCTCGGATCGTGCCAATCGTGTTATAGTACGCACGAAACGTACGTGTCGTCTTTCGGCGGCGGATTCAATCATTTCCCTTCTCCCCAATTCGCAAGTTTCATTGCACGTCTTCGAAAGGAAGCTGGTCATTGTTTGCCAGGGTCCTGGGTGGAGCCTGTCACCGACAGCATTGTATCATGATTAGTAAGTCATATCGGGGTACGTCCTTTCCGTGACCATGTTGGCCGCATAACGGCCTCAACTTGGCTGGAGGCTCTTACGCCTTTAGGTATCACTTCTCGGGTCCCGGCACGCCGACATACCTGTGGTCTTTGACTGCAAATAGCTATAGTATATTCAATCGTCCTTGGCCAAATGCCATTGGTGGAACAAGGTCCTCGGGATGGTCGATTTCAGGTCAGTTTATGTCGTTGTGGAGCACCTTACAACCGATCAATCGGCACGCCCATGATTTGCATCTATAATTGGATTCCCCGAGGTGCCAGAGAGGTTCAATTTCGTGGGGCCACCTCGCCGCCAATTGTGATTACTTGTACATATTCACGCACGTTACATTCTGGTGATTGTCTCAGCCAAGCACTGATATTGTGCTAGTTCTACCGATGGATGACCTTTCATTTCGTGTTCGCCTTGAGCTCCCGCGCGCCGAATGGGGTTCAACGCATTTTGTTGATCCAAGAAGCATCAATAAACGGTGGTTACATGATATGACCAGCCAGGAACGACACTCGTAAGTCTCAAAATTTCACGAACTTCTTTTCTCCTCATTACCTTCTGTGACGGAATGATGGATGGGTACTTCCGATCTCTCCGCACCGGCAGGCGTGCTGGACAAACTGGCTGTGTGCAGCGCGGCGCTATGAGGGGGGGGGGGCCTAGAGGCTCTCCTCACTGTATAAAAAGGGAGGTCACAGAGCAACTTACCATCAGCAAAACAGCATCCCATCGCCTCTTGAACAATCCAACTCACCCACTCTACTACTAAAGAAATGTTCATCCGCTTCTCTGCCCTCCTCCCCATCGCTGCCCTCGCTGCAGTCGTCGCCGCTGCGCCGAGCGAGCTCGAAGCCCGTGGTGGCTCCTCCCAATGCGACACCGGCTCAATGCAATGCTGCGCCACTACCACCACTGTGAGATTTCCTCCTCACCCTTTCGCACTTTGTGCTAACGATGGCCCACGCTGCAGGCGGGCGACCCAGCGGCCGCGACTCTCCTCGGACTGGTTGGGGTCGTCGTTGGTGACCTCACCACTACGGTCGGAATCACCTGCACCCCAATCACGGTCATCGGTGTGGGCAGTGGCTCTACGTGCACTCAGCAGCCCGTCTGCTGCAATAACGTCTACCAGGTAAGTCGACCTGGTTGCCCGGCCACCCGAGAGGGGGAGACGAGTGGTGCTGATCATTCTCCTCCGCACACGTAGAACGGATTGATCGATGTTGGCTGCACTCCTATCAACCTCAGCCTGTGAACATCTAAAAGATGGGATAGTGCCCAAGCCGGCACGGCAGCACTCGAAATATTTTCTTGCTTCCTCATTCAGTTAGTTTACTATTTTGTGTGTAAAGGAGATGCGATCGAATGAATGGATTGTGCTTCGGTTGCCTGAAAGAAAAAGAGCTTCACTGAGAGAAAGTATGACATATTAGTTCAACCTCTGCGGATAGATCAAATATTATTGCAATTGTTTGAAGTATGAGTGAATGAATCAGATCGAGCTCTCAAATCCAGCCGTACTACAAAAGGGAGTGACATATGCTCTCGCGTAGAGTGTAGATTCGGATGTGGTTGAAACCTCGGAACGCGTGACATTGATAATGATCAGCACGCCGATCAAACGATCCAAACCACAGGTCGTACATTGAACGCAAACGTTGTGGACCACCAGATAGAAAGCGCCGAAAGTAGACTCGGCTACTTTCCAGGCACCTCTCGGACTGGATGTACACCATCAGAATGTGTTATGTTTGTTATGAGTAGGTTGACACTTCAAGTTGATGGTGTGCATGTAGAATACTCTAGTCAGTACCAACTCCCTCCTAACGCATACCTCTCGGGATAACCCTGGAGGTATGGGTTACTAGGGTGTATGGGGCCGGAGTAGTAGTCACTAAGGCCTGAGGTACTACAGAACTAGAACTACTGATTATGTAATCGGTGGCTATAACGTTTGTATAATTCTCCGCCCGCTTCCATTTGTTCTAACAGGTTCATTTGCGCGAAAGAGCAAACCAAATCGTGCTCCTACATTTCAAAAGTATCTTCGCCATCGAATAGTGTGCAGCGCTGGCGTTGGAAACACTATCTGATCCGTCGTCCATGTATCGTGATGAATATGGATGACTTTGTTCCCGTGCCATCATCGCACCCCAGCCTCCAGGTCCAGTTCCAGGTCCAGGTCCGCTCTCTCTCCAACACTGTCTTCATATTATCGTACACCTCCCAACTATACAGTGACCCCAGAAAAATATCTCACGCTGCCATTCTTGGCACTGGCAACGTGTCCCAACGATGTCGACACCAAGGGATTACGGGGCTTGGTACAATTCATATCAATCCCTATGCTGTAAACATGGCTCGCGTTTCTGTCACTTGCATCGTCCCTTCGCCATCGGTTTGTTACGTAGCTCCAGGTTTTGGTGCCGTCATGTCGTCTGCCCTTGCAAGCCACATTCTTCCAAGATCGCGCTCTGCCAACTATTGTGGAAAAACAGGGTCAACACAATCTTGGCTGGCGTTGTCGCTCTGTCCATCAGATTCTAAGCGTAATGGTTACATCAGACGTGATCAATGCCCATTGACATTGAATGGTATGATGGAATTCTACGCCATGAAATAGAACATGTTGCTGACGTGCTACAATAGGGATTTTGTCACCTGACTTATCCCCCCTGCCCTCGGTCAATGTGCCAACCCCCTTTCGTAACAATGTTAATATCCGCTGACAGGTGAATCTATTCTCTCCGATCAAGTGCAATGGGCTGATGGGCCTCTCGTTCATACACACCTCTCCCCCATGATCATCGCCAATCCTGATGGATCAACATGAATTTGATTGAAACTTTTGTAGCATCTTTGGGGCCCGTGTTCGGCCCCGCATGGTGCCCGGAGTACACGGCCGCAAGAGACATGTGATTTAGGGTGGGGGGACATGGTTCCTAGTCCAGGACATGGGGGTGCATTGTCATCAACTCTCCCTCCAGTGCTCAAAGGCCTTGCAACGTGTCTGCCAATCTTCACGCGTCACGGTTGAAATGCCGACTGTGGACGTTGAGCGTTGCAACCCCAATATTGCGGGAAGCCCATTCCTTTGCTGGCATTGTTATTTCGTCACCCTGGACGAAAAAGATAATGCGCCAGACCACCCCACGTCATAATGTTCATATCCGCTCACCGGCGAAATTGCCCTTCAACGATGAGTTACCTCAACAGCGGAGTCAATAACAACACTTGTCGCGTCTTGGGGAATTCGTATTCGCACCCTGGCAAACACGGGACATCATACAGTGGTCGAGAAGATGGAAGACGCCGGCACGATGCCTGGTCCACAGAAAATCCGAGTCCTTTCTCACTGAACGCTAGTGTTTTCGAATAACTATCAACACCACTCACATACATGTTCGTCTGTGCTTTATCCATCATCGTTACTCTCGCTGCCATTGCCGTTACCGCCCTTGAAGGTGGTTGAAGTTAATGCAACACCGGGGTGGTCGACATCATATGTATACGGAACACCATCCTCCTGCGATGACCATAATTTCGGATTCTCACGGATGTTCTCTTCATTCACTAGGCTACCTCTATTACTATTACTTAACACCTGGGTACGCTGAGCATCAACCCCCCACCCTCGCTTCAGGGCTGAGTTGCTATCGGGTGCATCAGATCACCGGCTCGGGGCAGGGACTGGCAGCGTTTGCACCCAACAGCCTCTTCTGCACAAGCAACCAATTTCAATTCGGTATTTTTCTCTTTTCACTATCTTTCGCGCTAGCCGAGTACTGAACGTTGAACCTGAGGCACATGATGTGTGATCTATCGTGCGAATAAAACGTGTAGTTCACCCCTTCTTCAACAAGTTTTCAGTACTGTTCAAGTCGCCTGTGAAGAAAAAAATTGGGTGTCAACGGGCGGAGGAGTTCTGTCTAAAATCCGACGTCCTCGAAGCATTACGAGGTCCGTCCACGCTGGCAGATGAGTCTTCGGTGCCACCTGATGGATTATATCCTGCTTCAGACAACAAAGGTACGTTCAATGTACAGCACGTCAGGTATGAACTTCCGTCCTTGTCTCCACCCTCGTTTCAGTGAAACCTTGTCGCTCTGCCGGCATACTTTTGATGTGAAGTTTGATGTGAAGATAGGAGTTCTGGTCCCTCAGCTACCAACACACTACACGAGGTTTTATTTCGTGACGCGGCGTCCTCCATTCGGGCAAATGAACAAGGCAAGGGAACGACGTTTTCGATCGCTCATGTCTAGCTCCACCGCGGCAATTGCGAAGCCCCCGCCGCCCGATGATCGGTCGTCGCGTCTTCGTTGTGCCGATGCCTGTTCGTACGTATGCTACACACCGGGCTGGGATTCTTTCGTTCATGTTACCAGGGAATGTTCATTCTTGTTGCATTTGTTCTTCCCTATTGCTAGATATCCAACCTACTTCGTAGAGTGAAACTGGTGTCTGTGGTTGATCCTGCGATACTTTGTGTGGAGGGTTGATTGTTAATGACTCGACGTGATCGATGTTGATGACTGAAAAAAATTCTTTTGACGATTAAGTATTAAGTGCAGAGGTGCCAAGTCCGGTCAAACAGCATCGTCACACGTAGTTTTCGTCTGTTGAATTCATTCAACCAGCTTAATATCGACCCAAGAATGTTTGAACTTTCGCTCTATCTTCGGCCAGTAAGCATAGTACCGTGTACGTATTCGGGACATCGAAAAGGACGATGATACATAGACCTTGGTTGACTCGTAAACTTTCATCACGTTCTTTCTTTGCCAGTTCTTTCTTTCATCACTCTCGCGAAGGTTCACCAATATATTCATACAAATCAGATCCAGTTTGAGAGAAAGTACTTGATAGCTAGTTTTGTAACCTAAGGGAGTTCTCAGTGCCAGTATGCACAAAACGCACGTGTCGTCAGTACCGGCGGAGTATTGGATCATTTCCCTTCTCCCCCAATCCGCATTGCAAAACTTCATTTCGCATCTCGAAAGGGAAACCTGGTCCTGGCAGTGGAGCCTGTCACCCACCAGCATTGTATCATGATGTAAGACATATTGGGGTCCGTCCCTTCCGTGACTATGTTGGCCGCACAACGACCTCAATGGAGTCCCGAGGCTCTTACGCCCTTGGGCACTACTTCTCAGGTCCCATCGCACCGTGGTGATTGACTTCATATAGCTATATCCAATCATCATTGGCCGGATTCCATTGATGGAACAAGGTCCTGGAGATCATCGGCCGATTTCAGGTCAGTTTTTGTAGTCGTGGGCCGCCTTACAACCGATCAATCGGCCTGCTCGTGATCCGCATCTGCAATTGCATCCCCCGAGGGTGCCAGTGGTGGCTAGAGGCTATGCTCGTGGCCACCTCGCCGTCAGTTGTGATTGCTTCAAGTTGTGCTCACGTACGTACGTTGCATTCTGATTATTGTCTCAGCCAGGCACTGATGTTTCACTAGTTGTTCGCAATGGACGACCTTTCATTTCGTGTTCCCCTGAGCCCCCGCGTGCCGAATGGGGTTCAATGCGATCCAAGAAACATCAATGAACGGTGGTTATATAATATGCCCAGCCAGGAACGACACTCGTAAGTCTCGAAATTTCACGGACTTCTTTCTCCTTGTCACCTTGCTGTGACGGAATGACAGGAGGGGTACTTCTGGCCTCTCCGCACCAGCAGGCTGCCAAGGAAGGAGGGACATAGAGGCTCTCCTCGCTGTATAAAAGGGTAGGTCGCAGAACAACTCACCATCAGCAAAACAGTATCCTATCGCCTCTCGAACAATTCAACTCACCCGCTCTACAACTAAAGAAATGTACATCCGCTTCTCTGCTCTCCTCCCCATCGCTGCCCTCGCTGCAGTCGTCGCCGCTGTGCCGAGCGAGCTCGAAGTCCGTAACGGCTCCTCCAAATGCGACACTGGCTCGATGCAGTGCTGCACTACTACAACCACTGTGAGATTTCTTCCTCACCCCTTCGCCCTTTGCGCTAACGATGGCCACGTTGCAGGCGAGCGACCCAGTGGCCGCGGCTCTCCTCAGCCTAGTTGGGGTCGTCGTTGGCGACCCCACCACTACGGTCGGGATCACCTGCACCCCACTCACGATCGGCGGTGTGGGTGGCGGCTCTACGTGCACCCAACAGCCCGTCTGTTGCAATAACGTCTACCAGGTAAGTCAACCTGCTTGTCAGGCCACCCATGAGTGGAAAGCGAACGCTGATCGTGATCCTCCGCACGCGTAGAGCGGGTTGATCGACGTTGGCTGCACTCCTATCACCATCGTCCTGTGAATAGCGGAAAGATGCGATAGTGTCCAAGTCGGCACGGCAGCACTCGAAATGTTTTCTTCCTTCCTTATTCAGTTAGCTTGTATTTTGTGTGTAAAAGGGATGCGATCGAATGAATGAATTGTGCCTTCGGTGTCCGAAGGTGCCTGAAACCTCACCGAGAGAATTTGAAACGTTCAAATCCTCTGCGGACCGATTATATTTTGAATGAATCAGATCGAGCCCACAGATCTCAGATCCAGCCATACTACAAAAGGAAGATATACTCCCGCGTAGAGTGCAGACTCGGGTGCGATTGAAACGTCGGAACATTGACAATGATCAGCACGTCGATCAAACCACAGGTCGCACATTATGTGAATGCAAACATTGTGAACCTCCAGAGAGAAGGCACCGTGACATCTCAGACTGGACTCGGATGCAACGGGACATAGTATTCGATACCGAGAGAGGCATCAGAATGTGTTACGTCTGTTGTGAGTTAGGTTGACATTTCAAATTGACGGCGTACATTGGAGAGGACCAGATGGGGGCCAATTGCTGGCAGTGCCCCAGTGGCGGAGAGGTTAAGACTGAGGCTAGCGACCACAAGCGGTGGGACTACTGACTGCCAATCTGGGGCTCTAGCTACGCCATATATAACCCATCAAGCTTAGCTGTAAGTACAGGCCGAATGATGTTCCCACGTTATACTAGTCCTTCCAAAGGTCCCTCGATTCCCGGTGTACTCAGATCCAACTCGGATGACATCCCGACTGCTCGAGGCCCGTCTATGGGTCTATCAATTTGAACTCTGTTCACAACCAGTGCGAATTTGTTGTTTACTAGTACGCAACATGTGCAGGCGAGGCGGGGCGCATCTCGTTCACCCTCTCATGAAGGTCTTCTTCGACAGATAGCCATGCTAATCGAGCACGGGCTTTGACCGCTACATACGTTGCTCGACCGTTGTTCGTCTTTCCGTCTACTGGCGAATTGACGCGGCTACACTTGTCGAGTCAAATAGATGGGCTAGGGTCGAGGTTGTTCCGACAACCTCGGCAGATGCCTGAGTAGGTCTCATCCATTCCCTAGCTCAGTTCTTGTTCTCGCGCATATTCGGCTCTCATCATGACATGTGACTGTATGCGCAAGGACAGATTGGGCCCCTTTTGATACCAATGTATTGCATCAATTCTTGCGCCCGCTCTACGAACAAGAACGGGAACTCCCCCGAGGAGCCCCCGGACTGAGACTGGGTTGGAGCGAACTAAAGACGTAATGTGCGACCACCTCGACGTCTGGTCCACTCACTCTCTGAAGTTCGGCGGTACGACCACGAGCGGGAGGCCATTGCGCTTGACCTCTTCCTCTCTGCTTCTTCGGCCCCATCTTCCTTTTCGTAAGTAGACGCGGTACATGGCCATTTCAATCGACCGAGACTTGCCTGTGGAGCGACGCATGGCGGCGCACGCGGGCATACAGTATCAGCGACAGGGCACCTCCAACATCGACGGCGGCGGGGTCCCTCGCGGGTGACGACAGTTCTGATGCAGCGCGAGGTCGCTCTTTCAGACGTTTCACGGCACGAAGTGGACTGCGAGTTTCAGGTTTGCCGTCCGTCGGTGGTGGGGCTGTTTTATCGGGAGACGAGGGTGGGATTTCGAGTGTGTCGTGTCGTGCTTGGAGGGCTGGGAGGTCGAGGGAGGCCTTCTTGATCGCATCAATGTTTGAATTGGGGCCGGAAAGTGGTGGAGAGGACGGCCGGATATCTGTGGGTTCAGGTTCGCGCGGGGGTGTACCATGGACGGCGCTTCTCGAGGCTCGCGAGGTACTCTTGACATCAATTTCGATGTCGACCGGCGTGTTGCGCAGCGCCATTTTACCTTGTGCGTGTCTCACTAAAGGGCATATGTTAAGCAGATGTCGCCACCCCCACATGAGACAACATACGTACCTACTAGCGACCCTTGCCTCGGCCTCGAGCTTGACACGTTTCGCGCTCAGACCGAGCACCTCGATCAGCATCGGGTCAGCAGCTTTCTTCTGCCCCTCCTTCTGCTTGATGTTGTGTTTCCGTTGGTAGTTGAGGATGAGCACATCAAATTGGTCCGAGTGCTTGACGTACCATGCACGCCACGACTGCCAGTGGTGGACAAACCACGGCCATAGTTTCTGTTCCTACATGAACGATTAGGTTGACATAAAAAGAGTTGTGGAAGGACGTACGTTGGCGACCAGGTGCTGAAATATCTTGTGGTCGCTGCGGCCCTCCTTGGATAGACAGGTCACAGCATCTCGCGAGATACTTGAATAGATAATTGTCGTGCTCTTTGAAACAGGACTTGGACGCTGTGGGTTTCGATAAGTGGTAACGGTATGGAAGAGGGAGGAGATACGTACGTACGTGGCGAGGCGAGGCATGGTGCAGTGTGGGCGCGTCGTCGTGTGTCGCGTCGGTCACGCGTTTGAATTCTCCCACCCGCTTTCGAGGTCCTCCATTTCCTCTGACAGGCTCACATGCGCGAAAGAACGAAAGTGCTACCAAATCGTGGTTCTACGTTTCAAACGTTCCCTCGCCATCAAATGATGTGCGGTGCTCCATGGACAATCAATCACAACTTTGTTCCCCGCGCCATCAAGGTCCAGGTCCAGGTCCAGGTCCGCCTCTCTCGGACAGTCTTCGTATTATCGTACACCTCCCCAGCTACACAGTAATCCCAGGAAAACACCCCACACCGCCATTCTTGGCAATGTGTTCCAACGGCCTCGAAGGTGAGAAAACTAGTGAGGGATTACTGAGTGTGGTTCAACGGGATTGTGTCGAGCCATATGCTGTAAGCATGGCGCGCGTTGTTGTGGTCCCCTCACGCTCCGTGGCTCCAGGTCGTGGTGCCGTCACGTCGTCTGCCCTTGCAAGCCGCATTTCTCCGAGATCAGGCTCTGTCAACTATTGTGGAAAAACATGGCCGACACAATCTTGGCTGGCATTGTCAACAACGCTCTGCCCATCAGATTCCAAGCGTAATGATTACAACAGACATGATCGATGCCCATTGAATGGTATGATGGAATTCCACGCCATGAAATGGAACATGTTGCTGACGTGCTACAATAGGGGGGATTTTGTCACCTGGCTCGTTCCTGCCCTCGGTCAGCGTGTCAGGCCCCTGCGTAATAATGTTCATATCTGCTGACGGGTGGAATCAAATTTCTCCGATTAAGTGCATGGGTTGATGGGCCTTTTGTTCTTGGACACCTTTCCCTCCTGACCACCGCCAATCCTGATGGATCAACATGAATCTGATAGAAACTCTTGTCGCATCCTTGGGACCCATATTCGGCCCTGCATGGTGCCCGAGTACACAGCCGCAAGAGGTGTAATCCAGGGTAGGAGGACATGGTTCCTAGTTCAGGTGATCGCAGTGCATTGTTGTCAACTACCCAGCGCCCAAAGACCTCGTAAGGTGTCTGCCACTCTTCGTGGTTGAAACGCCAACTGTGGACGTTGAGCGTTGCAACCCTATTTTTGCGAGGACCCCACTCCTTCGCTGGCATTGTTGTTTCGTCACCCCGGACGAAAACGATAATGCACCAGACCATCCCACGTCATAACATTCATATCCGCTGACCGGCGGAATTACTCCTCGATGATGGAACGTGATGGCTAGTTGCCTCTTGTCCATGCATGCCTGACCACGACCAGTTCTGAATCCTGGTGTCTCAACAACGGACAATAACAATTCTTGGGGAACTCTTATTCGTACTCTGGTAAACATGGCCTCAATGGACATCGTATGGTAGTCGAGAGGATGTAAGACGCCAGCACCATGGCTGGTCCACAGAAAATCCAAGCCCCTTTATTGAATCCCAGTGTTTTCGAATATCAACACCACACTTCATTCAACTCCTGAGTACGCTACGCATCACCCTCACCTCGTTTCAGGGCTTGGTCGGCGTCGGGTGCACTTAGATCACTGGGCTCGTAACTGGGACCGGTAGCGTTTGCACACAACAACCTCTTTACCCCACAGACAACTGGGTATTTTTCTCTCCTCACCATCTTTTGCTGAAAGTTGAACCTGGGGCCCATCATTCGTGATGCGTCACGCCCCTCACGCGAACTGAACGGATTGATCAACGCTGGATGCACCCCTATCAGCCTCAACTTTGTGATTGAACTGCGTGCGAGTCTTGTTAGGAATTTGTAATTAGCTGTCCTTCGCGTTCTCTGCCGGGGTCCTGGGAGTGGAGCCTGTCATTGTATCATCATGTAAGTCATATTGGGGTCCGTCCCTTCCGTGACTATGTTGGCCGCACAACGACCTCAATGGAGTCTCGAGGCTCTTACGCCCTTGGGCATTACTTCTCAGGTCCCATCGCACCGTGGTGATTGACTTCATATAGCTATATCCATTCATCATCGGCCGAATGCCATTGACGGAACAAGGTCCTCGAGATGGCCCATTTCAGGTCAGTCGTGGGTCTCTTAGAACCGATCAATCGGCACGCCCGTCATCCGCATCTGTAATTGGATTCCCCGAGGTGCGAGTGGTAGCCAGAGGCTATGCTCGCTGGCCACCTCGCCGCCAGTTGTGATTGATTGTACTATTCACGTATGTACGTTGCATGCTTGTCATTGTCTCAGCCAGGCACTGATATTTCACTAGTTGTTCGCGATGGACGACCTTTCATTTCGTTTTCCCCCTGAGCCCCGAGCGCCGAATGGGGTTCAACGCGCTTTTGTTGATCCAAGAAACATCAATGAACAGTGGCCATATGATATGCCCAGCCAGGAACGACGCTCGTAAGTCTCGACATTTTACGGACCTCTTTCTCCTCGTTACCTTACTGTGACGGAATGACAGGTAGGTACTTCCGGTCTCTCCCCACCAGCATGCGTGCTGGGTGAACGGGCTGTGTGCGGCAGGGTACCATGGAAGGGGGGACATAGAGGCTCTCCTCACTGTATAAAAGGATAGGTCGCAGAACAACTCACCATCAGCCAAATAGCATCCCATCGTCTCTCGAACAATTCAATTCACCCGCTCTACTACTAAAGAAATGTTCATCCGCTTCTCTGCCCTCCTCCCCGTCGCTGCCCTCGCTGCAGTCGCCGCCGCTGCGCCGAGCGAGCTCGAAGTCCGTAACGGCTCCTCCCAATGCAACACTGGCTCGATGCAATGCTGCGTAACTACCACCACTGTGAGATTTCCTCCTCACGCTTTCGCGCTTTGCACTAACGATGGCCCACGCTGCAGGCAAGCGACCCGGTGGCCGCGGCTCTCCTCGGACTGGTTGGGGTCGTCGTTGGCGACCTCACCACTACGGTCGGGATCACCTGCACCCCACTCACGATCATCGGTGTAGGTGGAGGCTCTACGTGCACCCAGCAGCCCGTCTGCTGCACTAACGTCTACCAGGTAAGTCAACCTGGTTGTCCGGCCACCCGAGAGGGGGAGGCAAGGGGTGCTGATCGTTCTCCTCTGCACACGTAGAACGGGTTGATCGACGTTGGCTGCTCTCCTCTCAACCTCGGTGTGTGAATAGCTGAAAGATGGGATAGTGTGCAAGTCGGCACGGTGGCAAATGTTTTCTTGTTTCCTTATTCAGTTTGTATTTTGTATGTAAAGGGAATGCGATCGAATGAACGGATTATGCTTCAATGTTGGAAGTTGCCTGAAAGAAAAAGAACCTCACTGAGAGAAGCTCATATTAGCTCATCCTCTCCGGACCAATCATATTGCAATAGTTTGAAATATGAGTGAACGAATCAGATCAATCGATCTCTCAGATCCAAGCATACTACAAAAGGAAGTGACATATACCGTCCAGAGTGCTGGCTCGGAGGCGATTCAGACGTCGGAACCCATGACATTGATAATGATCCGCACGCCGATCACACCACGTCGCACATTGAACGCAAACATTGTGGACCTCCAGATAGAAAGCTCTGAAAGTAGACTTGGTTGCCACAGTCAATCTTCGTATGGTCAGAACGACTGTCTTCCGACCCCGGAATTTAAGTCTGGTTTGGGGAGACTAACACTCGGTCAACTAACTTTGCATCATCCTCCCCGACAACCCATACCCCATTGACAGGGGTATGTGTTATGAGGGAGTTGACTTTATTATAATACGGCATGCACGACATGGATTTGCTGGGTCCAAGAGGACTCGGGGCGAAACCAGCACTTACCATGCTTCCTCTCTTGCCCTGTACAACGAAGAGGATTCAGAGGAATCGTCACAGCCTCCCGCGAAACGGCAGCGAAAGTTGTGAAACATTAGTCGACCGATTGACGGGGCAGCTGGAGATGGTAGTGTAGTTCAACCATATGGTCGCCCATTGGGGGCCAAAACATTTACGCATGTGGCAGGAAATGATGTGCTGGGATCAGGAAACTCAGAAACGCAGCCACGTAGTTCGGTAGATAACCTGGGTTGGTAACTTCTGTGTGTCCGAGTTTTACGACTGCTCACGACTTTTCTTCTCCTGCTACGAGTTTGATGACTAGCACAAATCGTTGTATGTACCCAGCTCTGAATCATGACTCGCTGCAGTCCAAAGCATGTCTGCCGAAAATAAACCTAGGAAGAGACACAACGGCTAACTTGTAAAGAGGGTTCGATAGACTAGCGGGACAATGGGAAATCTTGAGAACCACAATAACACTGGGAGTTCATGTTCTCAAATTTTCATAAATGAATGGAAAGCCTGAAAGCCGTACAGGGGAAGCGTGCGGAGTGGGTCTCGTGTAATTGACGAAGCAATTAAAGCGCGTTCAGCATGCGTACGTTGTCTACCAGCCTGTTCAATATTGTCAGCGTGATCTCCTCTGCTTGGACAGTAATCAGACTCTGCGCAGCGACCCTCCTGTTTGCTGCCGCATTTCCAAAGTTCGGTGTAAGTAACCGGGCACCGAACGGTTGTCTCAGCCGACCTATGAGTCGGAGGGCTCACATTTGCTTGTCCATCGAGATATAGAAGAAGGGGGCCGAGGAGATGCCACATCTCGCGGGGTTGTGGTGGGACGTCCACCAAGTGGCCGCCCAATGCGAGCAACGAGCCGTGCCGCTCGTGTCTACGGGGCAGCCAATGTGTTATTGGATGTGCCAGGGAACGACAGCAACTCGCCAATCAAAGAAGACTGGTCGTCTGTTTCTCCTCAAGTATTGTCTCTATTACACTCCTGACAGACGGTCGATCCAAGGGTGAATGAGGTATAGAGAATCCAATCGAGAAGGATATTCCTTGGTCCTGATCTCCACAATCCCGAGTGTAGTCGTCTGTGCACGAAAAAACATGTTCCGACCTGTTCCGAGAAGCTGATAGAGACCCGAGATTGAAAATGATACACATAAACTTCATCCATTGCCCTGCAAACAGTGCTAGAGAGAGCCTCGTACAATTTCATGACCGAGGTGAGGTGAAGTGAAGACGCGCAATCCACCAGCGGTCACGTCCATTTCAGCACCTTTGGTAGCGGGCGGAATGGATGTTGTGGGCAACTCGTTGAACACAGTCGTTGAAGCTGCCAGATTTCCCTGTCCACGCAAGGAAGCTTGTGTTTCCTGGACTTGCGAGTAGCTGCGCCAAGAGTCGCCCGATTGCCTTGCCCCCTTCACCATATACGACCAGTAAGGAGATGGAGAGTATCCCAATAGTAAGTAGACTGCATCCTCAAGCCGTGTCGTTTGGTATGTCGAAGCCAGACGAAGCTTCTCACGTATGTCATTGGTCGGAGTTTCGTTAAGGATCGTGCCGAGACGCCTGTTGCCTCCTCCATCTCCGAGTACTTAGAGTACTTAGCCTCGGATCCATCCGTTGTGGTGACGTGCGAGGTTTAAAAACATCTGTGCAGAAAACGCATCTCGGAGATGATCTCAAGGTGATTCCTTGTGGTTGACAATATCGAGGTTCAGGTATGAAGTCCCATCCTCAGTGTAGAATGGGATCGCCTTGGAGGCATGGTATTCCTGGAATGTCTAAGCCCGAGTGTTCCAAATGCTCACCGCAAGATCGCCATGCTGCGACAGAGAGCAAACACCACGGAGGAAAACAATCGTCACAGTTGATACCACTTGAACATGGCAACAGGGCTTCTTGAAGCACCACATGATCTGCTTCAGGGTTCCTGCGGGGGGTTTACCATGGACGGCGCTCCTCGAGGCTCGCTAGGTACTTCCATATCAATTTCGATGTCGACGGTGAGCTTGGGTGTTGCGCAGCGGAACCTTTCTTCATGCGTGTCTCACTAAAGGACATACGTCAAGCTGATGTCACCAGCCCCACATGAGACATGGACATACCTTCTAGCGAACCTCTCCTCGGCCTCGAGCTTGACGCGTTTCGCGCTCGGACCGAGCATATCGATCAGCATCGGCTCAGCAGCCCCCTTCAGCCCCTCTGATGTTGTGGTTCTGTTGGTAATTGAGGATAGGACATCAAATTGGTCCGAGTCCTTGACGGAGCGTGCCCGCCACGCTTGCCACGTGTGGTGGATAGACCACGGCCATACTATCTGTTCCTGCACAAGCGATCAGGCTGAGACAAAAAGGGTTGTAGAAGGACATACGTTGGCGACCAAGTGCAGGAATATCTTTTGGCCGCCGCGGCCCTCCTTGGATGGCCAGCACCTCGCGAGAAACTTGAATAGGTAATTGTCATGCTTTTTGGAGAACTGGACGCGGACGTTGTGGGTTTGGATGAGTGGTGGCAGTATGGAGGAGATACATACGTACGTATTGAAGCGAGGCATGGATTGGAGACTGGGTGGATTCGGTGGAACTTGAAGCTTTGAAGCTTGAAGGCGCCGCGTCGGTCACGCTGAAACTTTGAATTTTCCCACCCGCTTTTGAGGTTTTGCATTTGTTCCAACAGGCTCAATGATTCAGTGCGTGAAAGAACGATCGTACTACCAAATCGTGGTTCTACGTCTCAAACGTCCTCTCGCCATCAAATGATGTGCGGTGCTACACACTATCCGATCCATTTTCCATGTATCGCGATGAATGATGGACAAGCAATCGCAGCTTTGTTTCCCCGCACCATCACCGCACCTCAGGTCCAGGTCCGCTCTCTCTCAGACTCTGTCTTCATATTATCGTATACGTGCCAGTCAAACAGTGACCCCAGAAAAACACTACACCGCCATTCCTTACAATCTATCCCAATAGTCTCGAAAGTGTTAAAACCAATCGATTACGGGGCATAGTACAATGGGTTTTATATTGATCCATGCTGTAAACATGGCGCGCGCCGTTGTCACTTACATCGTCCCCTCGCCCTCGGGCTGTTACGTGGCTTCAGGTTGTGGTGTCATGTCGTCTGCCCTTGCAAGCCACATTCTTCCAAGATCAGACTCTGCCAACTATTGTGGAAAAACAGGGTCGACACAGTCTTGGCCGGCGTTGTCGCTTTGTCCATCAGATTCTAAGCGGAATGATTACGACCGAAGTGATCGATGGCCATTGAGTGGTATGATGGCATTTCACGGCGTGAAATGGAACATGTTGCTGATGTGCTACAATAGGGGGGGATTTTGTCACCTGGCTCGTCCTTCTGCCCTCAGTCAACGTGCCAGACTCCCCCGTAACAATGTTTATATCCGCTGACAGGTGGAATCAATTCTCTCCGATTAAGTGCAATGGGCTGATAGGCCTGTTATTCTTGGACACCTTTTCCTCCTGACCACTGTCAATCCTGATGGATCAACATGAATTCGATGGAAGCTCTTGACCCATATTGAGACCCATGTTCGGCCCTGCATACCTCCACGACCCGTCTTGAACCCTGGAGCCTCAGCAACGGAGTCAATAACAATACCTGTCACGTCTTGGGGAATTTGCGTTCGTATCCTGGCAAACACGGCCTGAAGGAACATCATACAGTGGTCAAGATGGAAGACGCCAGTACCATGGCTAATCTACAGAAAATCCAAGTTTGTTCTCACTGAATACCAGTGTTTTCGAATAACTACCAACATCACTCACATAAATGTTCATTCATGCTTCATCCGTCATCGCTGCCATCCCTGAAAGTGGTCCAAGCCAATATGCAACACTGGGGCGATCCAGTGCCGCCTCGACGGATGATATGTATACGGAACACTATCCCACCTGCAATGACCATAATTTTCGGATGCTCACGGATCTTCTCTTCATTCACCAGGCTACATTTACTATTGTTACTCAACTCCTGGGTATGCTGAGCATCAACCTCCCGTCGCTTCAGGGCTTGGTCGGTATCGGGTGCACTCCGAGCACTGGGCTCGGAACCGGGACCAGCAGCGTTTACACCCAACAGCCTCTTTACTGGCACAGACAATCGATCCGTGGGTATATTTCTCCCCTCACTATCTTCTGTGCTAGCCGAGTACTGAACGCTGAACCTGGGGCTCATAACGCGTGATGTATCGTGCGAACTGAACACCCGTGATCGACCTGCAGCTGTGCCTTGTCGGGGATCCTTTCGTGACGCTGTTATGGATAGATATGGTGTTGTGAGCTCATTGTCGGTGATTAAAGGCGCGCAACGTTCGAACGTGTGGATACCATGACAACCCATTTCAGAACGTTGTATTACTTCCAAAATTAGAGACGTTGGGAGTTTGAATTTGAGAAACCTTCGCCGAGGACGGACTCAACTTTGAAGTGCTGGGCAGCCGTCTGCTCAAGCCTAAAATTCGTCGTCTTACACTTTCATGGAACATTGTTCTCTAATAAGCACATCCCTTTTCCCCTTCTTTGATGAGGCCAGGGACTCTATGCCAAAAAAATTTCCGACCGCCACAACATTCTGTAATTCCTCGGTTAGCTCGTTATGGCGACTCGGACACAGGCCGGCCGTACCACCGGATCCAAAACTGTAAATTCAAAAGCATCCATTGAGAGCGACTGACAGTTGACAACCAGAGTCCATCAGGGAAGCTGTAGTTCACCCATTCTTCAACAAGGTTTCAGGACTGTTCAAGTCGCCTCCGAAGAAAAACCTGAGTGTCCGAGTCAATGGTTGGGGGGGTTTTGTCTAAAATCCAACGTCCTCGAAGCATTACGAGGACTGTCCGCGCTGGCAGATGCATCGATCAGTCTTCGGTGCCACTTGATGGATTATAACCTACTTTAGACAAAGGTACGCTCAATCTGCAACACATCTGACAGGTATGAACTTGTCCTCGTCTCTAACACCCTCGTTTCAGTGCAACCATTTCGCTCTCATGCTGCCGGCAGACATCTGATATGAACTCTGATATGAAGATACTACTAGTATAGGGAGTTCAGGACCCTCAGCTACATACTATACACAAGGTTTTACATATTTCGTGACGTTGTTCTACGCGGCGTCCTCCAATCGGGCAAATAAGCAAGGCAACGGAACGATGTTTTCGATCGCTCATGTCTAGTTCCACCGCCGCGATCCCGTAGCCCCCGCCGCCCGATGAATTGACCGCCGCTCCTTTGTTGTGCCGATGGGCCTGGCCGTATGTACGCTGCACAGGTGAGGTTCTTCCGTCCACGTTGATGTTCACAGGGAATCCACCCATGTTCTCCACCAAAAGATGTTGCACTCCCAATGGAGTCCATTATTGCCACCGTGTGACACCTATACCCGATAAATTTCCACGTGCTCTTCCCAATTACTAGACCTTGATTGACTCACGAAGTTCTTTCTTTTCCACCTCTATCTTCGCCACTCTCACGAAGGTTCGCCAATATATTCATACAAGTTCGACCCAGTTCGAGAGAAAGTACTTGATATTGATAACAAGTTTTGTAGAGGGAGTTCTCACTGCCAGTAGCAAGATAACCTCCAACTGACCGTCTCGGAGGGTGAGCGTGTCATAGCATGCAGAAAACGTACCTTTTGTCTTCCGGCGGAGGATTCGATCATTTCCCTTCCAATTCGCAAGCGTCATTACGCGTCTTGGAAAGGAAACCTGGTCCTCGCATTCTCTGCCAGGGTTCTGGCACTGGAGCCTGTCACCGACCAGCATTGTATCATAATGAAAGTCATATTGGTGTGCGTCCCTTCCGTGATTATGTTGGCCGCACAACGACCTTAAGGCTCCAGGCTCTTACGCCTTCGGGCATCACTTCCGAGGTCCAGTCGCGCCGACGTGCCCGAAGCAATGTTTGACTTCATATAGCTACATATATCCAGCCGAATGCCACTGATGGAACACGGTCGAGACTCGGGATGGCCTTTAATTTTCAGCTCAGTTTATGTAGTCGTAGGCCGCCGTACAACCGATCAATCGGCACGCCCGTGATCCGCATCTGTAGTTGCATTCCCTCGGGGTGCCAGTGGTGGCCAGAGGCTATGCTTGTGGGCCACCTCGCCGCCAGTTAGTATTCAGGTATGTACGTTGTATTCTGGTCATTGTCTGAGCCAGGCACTGATATTTCACTAGTTGTTCGTGATGGGCGACCTTTCATTTCGCGTTCCCCTTCAGCCCCCAGGCGCCGAATGGGGTTCAACGCGGTTTGTTGATCCAAGAAGCATCAATGAACAGTGGTCATATGACATGCCCAGCCAGGAACGGCATTCGTAAGTCTCAAAATTTTACGGACTTCTTTCTCCTCATTACCTTCCTGTGATGGAATGACGGGTGAGTACTTCCGGTCTCTCCGCACTAACATGCGCGCTGGGAAAACGGGCTGCGTGCAAGAGGTGCCATGGAAGGAGGGGGGAAGCTAGAGGCTCTCCTCGCTCTATAAAAGGGTAAGTCGCAGAATAACTCACCATCAGCAAAAAAAGTATCCCATCGCCTCTTGAACAATTCAACTCACCCACTTACAATCAAAGAAATGTTCATCCGCTTCTCTGCCCTCCTCCCTGTCGCTGCCCTCGCTGCAGTTGTCGCCGCTGCGCCGAGCGAGCTCGAAGTCCGTAACGGCTCCTCCCAATGCGACACCGGCTCGATGCAATGCTGCGCCTCCACCACCTCTGTGAGGTTTCCCTCCTCACGCTTTCGTGCTTTGTGCTAACGATGACCCCCGCTGCAGGCGAGCGACCCAGTGGCCGCGGCTCTCCTCGGACTACTCGGGATCGTCGTTGGCGATGTCACTGCTACGGTCGGGCTCAACTGCTCCCCACTCACGGTCATCGGTGTGGGCAGCGGCTCGACGTGCACCCAGCAGCCCGTCTGCTGCACCAATGTCTACCAGGTAAGTTAACCTGGTTGTCCGACCACTCGCGAAGGGAAGGCGAGCGGTGCTAATCGTTCTCTGCACACGTAGAACGGGTTGATCAACGTTGGCTGCTCTCCTCTCAACCTCGGCCTGTGAACAGCTGAAAGATGCGACAGCGCCGGAGTCGGCACTCGAAATATTTTCTTACTTCCTCATTCAGTTAGTTTACTATTTTGTGAAGGGGATGCGATCGAATGAATAAATTGTGCTTCGGTGTTTGAAGTGAAGTTGCCTGAAAGAAAAAGAACTTCACTGAGAGAAGCTCATATCAGTTCATCCTCTTCGGACGGATCATATTGTAATAGTTTGAAGTATGAGTGAATGAATCAGATTGAGCGCGCAGATCCAGAGATACTACAACTAGTACAAAGGATGTGACGTATGCTCCCGCGTAGAGTGCAGGCTCGGAGGCAATTGAAACGTCGGAACGCATGTCATTAATTGATAATAATCAGCACGCCGATGAAACCACGGGTCGCGCGTTGGACGCGTCTAGATAGAAGCCGAGTAGACTTGGCTGCTTTCTAGGCACGTCTCGGACAGGATGCAACGGAACAGTATTCGACACTGAGAAAGGTAGCACTGGCAGAATGTAGTTAGGTTGGCATTTCAAATTCAAGTTGATGGCGTAGAGAGTTCGTGACTTGGTCAACTTGTGTTGTCACAGTGTTGTGTCACACATAAATGTAAGTCACATTGAAGTATTTCCCTCCCACGACCCCAACAATGCGGGTAACAGGATTGAAGGCTAGCTTAAACGCTGGACAAAAGGGAATCCAGGCCACTCTGGAGTGGTGCTCCAGATTCCGTTTTGTCCAACGTGTAGACCAGGAGTCTCAACTTGAAGTGCTGGTAACCGCGTTGTGTCGGACCGTGTTGGCCGTACAATGTCCTCGGGGCTCTTATCCTCGTCGACAGCTCCGTGCGCCGTACCTCGAAATGAACGCGGCGTTTGAACTCAAGTACATAGCCATACCCAGCCAGATGACGGAAGAAGGGTCTCGAGGTGACCGTTTTTACGTTGTGGGCCGCTTTAAGATCGATCAATCGGCACGCTTATAGTGATCCGCGTCCATTGCACTTAGCGAGCTGCCAGGGATCAACGTTCAACACTGGCCACGCTGATCGGCCATCTCACCGTGGGTTGTGATTGCTCATATTCACGTATGCATTCCGGTCATTATCTCACCCAGGTACTGACCTGTCACTGGCTTCTCATGACAGATGACCATTTGTTGGGTCCCTCCTGCGGGAATAATGGGGCCCAGAGCTTTCCTCGCGCATTCAATGACGTTTCATTGATCCAAGCACCAATGAAGGTTGGTCATATGATATGCCCAGCCCGCAATGACACTCGTAATTCCCGACATTTCACGGCATACATGACTTTTTTTCTGATTGTTACTTTGCTGTGATAGAATGACAGGACTTCCGCCATCTTCGCACAGGCAAGCGTGTTGGATGAACGGGGGGAACCAGAGGCCCCCCTCCTGTATAAAAAGGTCAGTCATCAGCAGGACAGTATCCCATCGCCTTCGAGACGAACAACTCAACTCACCTACTCTGCCTCTAAAAAGATGTTCATCCGCCTCTCTGCCCTCCTCCCCGTCGCAGCCCTCGCTGCAGTCGCCGCCGCCGCTCCCAGCGAGCTCGAAGCTCGTCAATCCTCCCAATGCGACACCGGCTCGATGCAATGCTGCGCCACCACCACCTCTGTGAGATTTTCCTCCTCACGCTTTCGTGCTTTGTGCTAACGATGGCCCCCGCTGCAGGCGAGCGACCCAGTGGCCGCGGCTCTCCTCGGACTACTCGGGATCGTCGTTGGCGATGTCACTGCTACGGTCGGGCTCAACTGCTCCCCACTCACGGTCATCGGTGTGGGCAGCGGCTCGACGTGCACCCAGCAGCCCGTCTGCTGCACTAACGTTTACCAGGTAAGTCAACCTGGCTGTCTGGCCACCCGAGAAGGAGAGGGGTGCTGACCGTTCTCCTACGCACACATAGAACGGGTTGATCAATGTTGGCTGCTCCCCTCTCAACCTCGGTCTGTGAGATGCGACGGTGCTCAAGTAGTCAAGCGGTTCTCGAAAAAATTCCTTTCTTGCCTATTTGGTCGGTTCGAATAGGCGTTACGATGTTTTGTTTGTAAAGGACATGAGATCGATTTAATAGGTCGTGCTTCGGACTTGGCAGGTGCCTGAAAGAGCAAGAATCTCGCTAAGAGAAGGTTCATACCAGCCTGAGTTCATCCTTTCCGGACCGATTATATTTCAATCGTTTAAAATATGAGCGAATGAAGGATCGAGCCGCAGATCCAGGGACACTGCGAAAGCGAGTGACATATCCTCCCGCGTAGAGCACAGACTAGGAACGAATTCAGACCTCGTAATGCATAATGACGTCAGCACATGGATCGAACCACACTGGGTCGGACATTCCAGCATTACCTCGACTATCAGTATCAGATGGCCATGGATGACAAGCAACACGCTCTATGTAATCTATCCCCCATTTATTGCTCTCATTCACCGTACTCCCAGTTGAAGGGATGTCGGGCGTGACCCATCGATGGGATTGTGCTGCAAGATGCTTTGCTCCTCGATCAGGGGTCAAGCCTTTAGGTGCGATCAAATGAATAGATCGCATGTGCCATTCGGTGTCTAAGATCCAGGCCTGAAAGAAAAAGAACCGAATTGAGAAAAGCTCGTACCGGTTCATCCTCTTCGGACCGATCATATTGCAATACATAGTTTGAAATATGAGTGAATGAAGGGCAGGGTGTGCAGATACAGAGATACTACAGTTCGTACAAAGGAAGTGATATACATACTCCCGCGTAGAGTGGAGACAGAGGCGCCCGATTCAAACGTCGGAACGCATGACATTGACTGTACTAGTGATCAGTACTACGCCGATCAAACCACAAGTCGCACATTGAATGCGAACCTTTAGCCTGAGATAGAAAGCGCCGAAAGTAAACTTGGCTGCTTTCCAGGCGCGTCTAGGACTAGATGCAACGGGACAGCATTCGACACTAAAAAAGGCCTCAGAATGCGTTATGTTTGTTATGAATCGGATCGAAATTTTACTTATATTTATGTAAGTTGACGGCGTACAGCCTGAGAGTTCGTGACTTTGTTGTATCATAACGTAACATTGAGGTACGTCTCTTCCATCACTCGACGACTCGCGCAATGTGGCTAGCAAGATTGAAGATTGGTTTCAGTTGGAAAAACGGAATCCACTGGCAGGCCATCTATATTGCTCTACAGCGGGCCTGGAGCACTCTGGAGTGTTTCAGATTCCGTTTTGTCTAATGTATCGGACCATGATGGCCGCACAATGACCTCGGGGCTCTTATGGCCGTCGACAGCTCCGTCAGATCTCGCGAGGTCCGCCGTACTCTGAAATGAACGTGGTGAAACTTTGAACTCAAGTACATAGCCATACCCAACCATTGGCCGGATGACGGAACAAAGGTCTCGATGTGGCCATTTTGATGTCAGTTTATGTCGTTGTGGGCCGCTTTAAGATCGATCAATCGGCGCGCTGGTGATTCGCGCCCATTGTATTTAGCGAGCAGCCAGGGCCCAGTGGTGGCTCAACACCAGCCACGCATCAGCCATCTCACCGCGGGTTGTGATTACCTATATTCACGTACGTTGCAGAATTCTGATCATTGTCTCACCCAGGTACTGATATGTCACTAGCTTCTCATGATATGTGACTATTTTTTGTGTTTCCCTTGCGGGAAGAATGGAGCCAGATCATTCCTGGCGCATTCAATGAATTTTCATTGATCTAAGTACCAATAAGCGGTGGTCGTATGATATGCCCAGACCGCAACGACACTCGTAATTCTCGACATTTCACGACATACGTGATTCTTCTGGTCTTCTTGTTCCTTGCTGTGACGAAACGCCATGTAGGTACGCCCGACCTATCCGCATTGACTAATGCGTGATGAGCGAACGGACTGCGTGCAGAATGGGGGACCAGAGGCCCTCCTCGCTGTATAAAAAGGTCAGTCACATCAGTAGGACAGTATCCCATCGCCTCTCGAGACGAACAACTCAACTCACCCACTCTACCACTAAAAAGATGTACATCCGCTTCTCTGCCCTCCTCCCTGTCGCTGCCCTCGCTGCAGTCGCTGCCGCTGCTCCCAGCGAGCTCGAAGCCCGTCAATCCTCTCAATGCAACACCGGCTCGATGCAATGCTGCGCCACCACCACTACTGTGAGACTGCCCTGTTCCTCACGCTTCCGCGCTTTGCGCTAACGATGGTCCACGCTGCAGGCGAGTGACCCAGTGGCCTCGACTCTCCTCGGACTACTCGGAATCGTCCTTGGCGACGTCACCGCTACGATCGGGCTCAACTGCTCCCCACTCACGGTCATCGGTGTGGGCAGCGGCTCGACGTGCACCCAGCAGCCAGTCTGCTGCACCAATGTTTACCAGGTAAGTCAATTGTTGTCCGGTCATCCGAAAGGGGAAGGCGAGCGGTGCTGATCGTTCTCTGCACACGTAGAACGGGTTGATCAACGTTGGCTGCTCCCCTCTCAACCTCGGCGTGTGAACAGCTGCAGGATGCGACGGTACCCAAGTCATCAGGCGGCTCTCGAAAATTTTCCTTTCTTCCTTATCTGGTTGGTTTGAATAGGGGTTATGGTATTTTGTTTGTAGGGAATGCGATCAATCGAATGGGTCGTGCTTTGGACTTGGAAGGTGCCTGAACGACAAAGACCTTGATTGGGAAGTTGGGAGAAGCCCATACTCTCTGGACCGATCATTTTGCAGTGTGGTCCGATCCACGTGCTGATCCTCACCTCATCATGCATTCCGACAACATTCCGACGTTTGAGCTGTCTCCGTCTGCACGCGGGAGTATATGTTGCTTCCTCTCGTGATAGGCCTGGATCTGCGTGCTCGATCATTCATTTACTCTAATTCAAACTATTGCAATATGATCGGTCCGGAGAGGATACCCACACCGACGCCGGTGATCGGGGAGCAGGCGATCCCGAGGACAGAGCTGATGTCTGTAACGGAGATTCCGAGTGGTTCGAGGAGACATGTGATTGCTGGGTTGTTCGCCTGCAGCGTGGGCCATCGTTAGCGCAAAGCGCAAAAGCGTGAGGAAGAGGGAAATCTCACATTGGTGGTGGTGGTGCAGCATTGCCTCCGATGAGACCATTCACATCATTGTGGAAATTGGAGGAGTGGTTGGTACGATGCGGTCGATCAGTGATAGGCTTATGCCTCGTGTAGCAAAGGACGTATGTATACAAGCAACTGTTCCGAAACGGCGCGAGGCCGGATTATCGAGAGGCTGCATGATGCTTGTTCGACGGCTTGGCAATAGCAGGACGTCACCCGTTGAGTGGCTTCCGTTTATCCATGTCTTGATCCATGTATGTCTTTAGAGTACTATTGTATAATGTCCGAGTCTTGTCATCAGATAAATTGACCCGCTTGACTTTGTCCACAAATTCCATGGTGTCACAGTCTCAGCCCATGTATACTACTTTCCGCAGCTTGATATCTTGTTCGTATGGCATGTACAAAGCATCAGTGTGTTTCATTACACTCCCAGAAGTTATCATTGTTCTGGTTAAGCAGGAGTACATACATATATACTCCCTCGAAAATTCTGGTTACTTAGTTATCTCTTGACCACGATCATCGAATAACTGGAGGCTCTAACGCTTGGGTTGTCCGCGGGATTTGTGCGGTTGTTCACGGCGTGTAGAATACTCCAGTTACAGTAGTACTAGTCACTAAAGTATAGCTAACTACAGGACGAAGGTTCGAAAGACTGTGTGATTATGTAAGCGGTGACTGCCTAAAATGGTAAGTCGCGGCTCGCTGCGATATCGATTTTCTCGGCCTCTGCTGCGATGCGCCCGTCCGTCCCACTGTTGGGATGCTTCCCCAGCCTCTATACTCCGTATATAACGCCTCTGATCCCCAGACAGGGTCCCGACATGACCTGATATGTACATCTCTTTGTCCGAGTTCGCTGACTTCTGTATGGTTCGTTTTGAGTCCTCCACGGCGACGCGGCCTCGATAGGTCGTCTGGGACGCCTCCCAGATGCTGTGGGTGGCTTAGGTACGTCTGGTCTTGCGCGTGTACCGCTGGTACTAACTCGCCTCATCTTCAGCTAGCGGCTTTGTTTCGACTCTTGGCGTGCGCCACTTGGGACGCCATGTGCCACACCGTCCATCGTCTCTATGGACGCTCTCACAATCGCTCTGGCGGTGTCCGTAGTCCTCGATGTCTCTCGCTACCTCCTACGCGTTTATATGGCCTCCTGACCTGTTTCCTCGATTTGATACCTTCGTCTCGTCGTCGTACTGATTCGCATCAGCTTCAGGATGTCCCGGCTCGCTGTTGGGTTTTCCTGGTAAGTCCCTTTCGCCTCCCGGATCATCTAGCTCGCAGTTCGTGTCTGCGCGCTCTATTCCTCTCTCATCTCGTCGCGGGGTTGTTCTCGGGGCTTGGAGACTGGTGAAGATGGTGCCTGGAGTGTGCCTGGTGAGAAGTTGGTTTGCCAGCCATATACGGAAGGAAGCGAAATATCACACTGGGCTCTTCTTCAATCATCAAAGCGTTCGATCTTGTGAGGGCCGTCCTCGCTGCCCTCGCAATCGCTAGGCACACCTCCCCTCGGCACGCGTAACCATTGCAATACTGTGCAATTAACCGAAGCAGCATCAATTTTATCGAAAATGCCCGGATCACAACGTCTAGTGGTTTGTGGTTAGCCGCGAGATTAAATTGAACCACTCATGTCCGGAGGTGCCACATGGGTCACAAGCAGCGCGCTCCATGTAATTTATCCCCGATCCATTGTTCCCATTCACCCTGCTCCCTGTCGAAGGAATGTCGGATGTGGCAGGTTGATGGGGTTAGCTTTGTGCTGCTGGGGGGTTTGTTCCTCGATGATTGAGTGGAAAACCCTGAAGAGTCATTGTTGAACTCGGACTTGGACCTGCTGTAAGACCAAATCGAGGGGATCCAAGCCGCATGTGACCGGTCCCTGGAACCATGTACATGGAAACTATGGATCCCAGATAGAAAGCACCGAAAGTGGAGTTGGCTGCTTTCCAGCCACGTCTCGGACTGGAATCAACGGGACAGTATTCGGCACCGAGTACAGCATTAGGATTTGCTATGACTAACGTTGACATTTCTTTGACATGTCAAGGGTTTGTGACTTTGTCAGCTTGTAGGGTCCAGGAATTCATAACCAAAGACGGGCCAGCGTCTGTGGCAAATCCTGCCACGACGGCTACCTAATGAATCGCCCCAGTCATTGTATAACAATCAGATATCGGTTCTCCATCAAACAGTCCATGATCAGCGAGTTTGAAGATCGGGCCGTGTGTGTCTCCACCTCCGGTGGGTGCTGCAGTGAGTAAATCCATAACAAATTTTGAGGAGTCAGTAGTCATATGTAAGCCACTCCGACACAGACACGCAACGGACCACTCTCATTGGACCCCGCACTTTGATCATACCATACCATTGCTCCGGTGATACCCGACAGCATTCCTTTACACTACTTACATAGAGACCCGATCTGCTTGTACTGTCTTATCTCTTTTATCCCATACGTTCATCACTGTTCGAGTGAGACTTGGCAGTCTACATCATACTGTTGTATTACTGTGATTGATTGTCAACATTAATGAAACCCTCGAGACTCATCAAGCTTCAGGCTTTCAAGGGTGGAAATTGCAACCATGCACAATTCCGTGCAAGAGCCAAGATCGATGAACATCAACGCCTCCGAGTTGTTCGGCTCCGCTCCGAATCATGCGAAATGGTATATCAATGTCGAAACGAACAAATCCCTCTGTCGAAATGAAAACTAACTGGGGCACGTAAAAACCTACTAATACCGTAGCTGAATAAAATATGCAGAAAAAAATAGTTGTGGAGCCATGGGCGGGGTGAGGATGAGATAAGGATGACTGATTCTCGACTGATTGAGTATTGGCACGGCCATTGCAATGAATGGGCTGCCAGGGTCTCTCCGGCATCTGATCCACCAGTAGACCATAGTTGTAGGGGTATATCGTCAAGTATACCGTAGAATTCATCGCATTACGGTAGTGCGAAGCAACTAGAAGCAATCAACGTTTGCCTTGTGTTGGGACACGTACGTAACAGTTTACTATTTTCGGGCGTTACCGAGGTGCGTGCCGCAACGTTCCGAGTGCAATGTGCAACCTTCGTCCATTCGACGTGCGGGAAGTTCGCAAAAAAAATAGGCTGAACAGTACATTTAGGTTGTAGACACGCACTGTCTTCTTTTTTTCCGCAAAATCAGTGTCTTTGAAACGGGAGCAATAGACCCTTATCAAATTGGGTACATAAGTAACTAAAGATCTCTCGTGCCGGACATCCACTGGGGCCGAGGGCGAAATCTGCATGTCCAATGGAAAAAGTCGACCACGGTTGCT
>JBBPRF010000092.1:0-64701 GCA_038092875.1 Lanmaoa pseudosensibilis
TGTGGGGAAATCGACATGCTCTAACCCGGACGCTGATATCGGAAGTGGAAAAGTTTTGTTTTTTTTTTTTTTTTTTTTTTGGAAGGGGGGGGAGGCACAAGTGAATTGAGATCTCGATTCGAACGTGGTGAATACTCACGTGTGATGCACCAATGAACGGCGGTCAAGTAACTGATCGGGATGGGTTTTGGGAACCCTGTGCTCCCCGACGAGTGGAGGTAGTACACGATCGCGTCGTTGAGGGGTCGTTCGTCTGCCTTGGGATAGGGCACGAACGACGTGCTGGCCGTTTCCTTGCCGAGCTCGGGGTATACGTATGCAAGTGCGGGCGGTTCCTCGATCTCGAGATCGACTGGCTCGTCGACGCGCGACGCAAACTCTATTCTAATTCCGTCCAAAAGCGTCCCGAGAGAATGTCGGGTTGTGATCAAACGGTGACAACCCGTCTTTCGCATCATGTTCGCCACGGCGGCCGGTGAATTGCGGGGGGACATTGGGAATGGCTGATTGTTTTTTTTTTAATAATAAAAATGGGGAGAGATCAGCCCGAATCAAATCGATTCAGTTTCGAATGGGGGACGAGGTGGACGTGGACGCACGATCAGACCGGCATAGATGACGCCCATCGTGAGCGCTTGGTAGAGGATGGTATCGCAGTTGGCGATGATGGCGATGATGACGTTGTCAGGACCTTGACGGTTGGGACGGACGGCATGTGCGACCCGTTGACATGCACGATAGAATTCTAAATGGGAGACGTGGCAAAGGTCGTCGACGGACTCGTCGTAAAAGGTGTAGAAAGTGCGAGTCGGGTTATGCTTTGCATTAAACTCGACCATCTCTGGTAGAAATAGAGATCCGTCGAGGGGGGCATAGGATACACCATGGGGGCTCTGTCCGAAAGGGGTCATTGTTCGGTTCGGCGAGCGTTGACAGCGCAAGAGGAAGCAGAGAAGACGATGGCGGTGTGAGTGGTGAAGGACCACAGATGCGCATCCCATGGGAGGTATTTATGCAGGACCTATGATCAGCACCCTGAAAGAAAAAGATGGGAGGGGATGGAAACGAGAAACTTAGTTTGACGCACCAACGCTTTATCTTTGTTCCCTCCCCAAGCGGCTGATAGTTGAACGATGACACACATCACAGGTCCGAGCATCTGAATTCGTTGTACCAATTAATCCAAATGTAAACGGCGGGTTTCGAATGGGCCGTATTCGGGATAGAGCGGACTCAGCTGTCTAACCCTGCATGACGAAAATGCAGGTGGTCCAAAACGAGGCAGAACAACAGACGTGTCCCGACCGAACAGGCTAGGCTCATCCGTGCACGCACCCAGTCTGAGCCGAACAAGTCCCTCAAGGACGATCATCGGAAGTGATGCCAGTGGACAGGCCCGAAGGTCAAGGAGCGTTCTCAGGCGAGATCGCTGTTCGCCAGACCAAATCTGTTTGTCGGTCGCGAGCTAGTAGATAGAGGCAGTGTCGGCGTTGGTGAGTTGGCTTCGAGTCAAAATGAGATCTTTGTACTCAACTTGCCGTTCTGTTGACAACGTCCCACACACCCCCACCATCGTCGACACGAGACCCACATTCGCTGATCGTTGCGCTGACAGTATCAGATAGCCCCGGATCCGGGTCCTTGAAGAGTTACCGCTCATCCAATCCCAGTCACTCGACGAAGATGCAGGTGATCCAAAAACAAGACAGAACAAACTTCAGACGTGTTCAGGCCGAATGTTCAACCTCGTGGGAGTCAGTGAACGTTCCCAGGCAAGCTCTCGCTGTTCACCAGATCAGATCTGTAGTCGGTCGCGAGCTAGATAGAGGCAGTGTCGGCGCTGATGAGCTGGCTCCACGTCGAGATGAAATCTGCGTACTCAACTGGACAGATATTTTCTGTTGACCACCGTGAGTCCCACACCCCTACCATCGTCGACTCGACCCACATGGCACTCGCTGATCGTTGCGCTGATATCAGATAGCCCAAATCTGGGTCCATAACATCTTGAACATGACGCGGTTCGGTCGTCAAGGCCTGTGACTCGTGCACGTTCAAGTTTTACTCGCACCCGTCCACTGGCGCAACACACTGGGAAGGACTCGGATGATAATACCAATTCGGACCGAGTCGGTTGACAGAATAATCGTATGAACCTCAAACGCTTGAACTTTGAATGACATGCGTCTCGTCGGTGGACGGAGGCTAACTTGGACGCGCTGCCAGGTGGGGCGACTCCTCCTGACTCGCATTCCAGTTCATCGAGGTCGCTCTTTTCGCTGTATGCTTCCTCCGTCCTCCGCCCCAATTCCTCCATCTTCACACGTCGGCACTCATCATTGCTTTGTATAACACGGCCAATACTTCCCCCCTGGCCGTTCCTCAAGGCCTCGCCGCAGGGTACTTTTTACACGCCCAACACGACATTCACGCGTAACCTGGTGTCGCAACTCGGTGTACTTATATGACATCATTACCACCAGCTCTTTCAAGGTCGAATATCTCCTCTCCTCTTCCCTTGCAGTATCTTCCTCGAGCGATCACGACCGCGTGCGCACCCCCCTGCGTGTTGTACGTCCCTCCCAAGGTCGACGACGGGGACAGAGACGGGATCTGACACGAGACTCACATACACCCCACTGTTCGTCGATGCGATGCTCGCGACAGCTCCCATGGACAACTACACCACGCCCTGGGATTTCGCACGGGATGTCTCCCCCCCGCGATGCACGTCGTGTGTATGATCAGGTCGTCGACCTCCATTTGCTCCTTTGGGGCTTTCTCTCTCTTTCTCGAGATGGCTTGCAATTGACCACGGTGCCATGTTGTCTTTTCGCTGCGCGTTGACAGAACGTCACCTAGTATCACTACGGTACGTCCCTCCTGGGGACGGGATCCGACCTCACAACAGGACATCGTTCCTACCAGCTCTTTTAGGTTCGTCTCCTTTGCAGTATCTTCCTCGAACGATCACGATCGCGTGCGCATCCCCCTGCGTCCCTCCCCAAGGACGAGGACGAGGACGGAGATGGGGATCCGACACGAGACTCACATACACCTCACTGTTCGTCGATGCGATGCTCACGACAGCTCACGTGCGCAACCTGGGATTTCGCACGGGACGTTCCCCCCTGCGATGCACGTCGTGTGTATGATCAAATACGTTTGCTCCTTTTGGATTCTCTCTTTCTCTCCTTTTTCTCGAGATGGCTTGTAATTGACCACGGTGCCATGTCGTCTTTTTCGCTTTCCACGTCAACATCTCCAACATGTTTTAACATCCTTTTTTTAAACAGCCCCAACGATAGCGGTAACGACGACATTACCCAGGTACGTGGGAGACGCAGGGTGAAGGAGGGGGCAAAGAGAGAGAATGGGGGGAACACTAGATAGCCAGGCATGGTAGACGGCCCTGGGAGATCTACAAGCCTGATATGACGATCTGAACTTGGACAATGCAGGGACGACGGAGGGCATGTGCGTGTTCACGATGGGGGTGTGCGACTATGTATGTAGGGAGTGGGTCGTGTTCATGAACATGTCACTCCCTCCCCCTCCTCGCCCCCCTCGCCCATTGCCCGGCGATGCCTTGAAACGGTGTTCATATCCAGGAATGGAGGGCGTATTGGGCTTTCCGATTCTGGTTTCGGTGTGTGTAGGGCCCCGACACATGGCAACGTCAACCCTGACCGTTATTGAGTCATCCATGCAGAGTGTCATTGGGACAGGTGTCGAAAGAGAGGGGTCACGCCGCGGTCGTTATCGCGGAGTCGAGCGCGTTGTCAATGAGAAAATCGCTCCACGCAGCGTGAGTCCGCGGTGCTGAATATAGCTCTGAGAGAGCTCCCCCCATCGTCCACCCAATCGTCATACTGTTGATCCCACCGCGCCCCGAGAGCGTACACGGCCATGGGTGGTCCAGCGCCGCCGTACTCATGATCGTGGGCTCTCGTCCCCACAATAACGTGCCTGCGCAGCGCACAAGATATTAGACCGCGCACCCCCATCCTGACGACGTCAACTCCTCTTTTTTTTTTTTTTTCCTTTGGATAGATTATACGATGGGCCCAGCGAGCACCAACCGCGACTCCGTCCCGCCCAACGGCAACTACGCCGAATCGGCACCGACCTCGTCCACCCCAACGATCGACATCTCCTTTGATCGTTCCGGGCTGGGCGACCAGCCGATCCCGCCGCCGCCGCTCTGGCCACACCGTCTCTCCGCGTCGTTCTCCGCGATGGCGGACCAGATCGCAGCGGCGTCGCAGGCGCTCGCGCTCGTACCGTCTGCGGCGTTTAGTGGGTCGGATATCGGCGCCGAGTTGGTGGGGCTGAGGGGGAGACTTGAAGGGATCGAGCGGACGCAGGAGAGGATGATGGCTGAATTGGAGGGGCTCAAGACGCAGGGGACGAGTGTCGGAGCTGATCGGGGGGACGGGATCGCGACGGTAGAAGGCGAGGGCGAGGGTGAGGGTGAGGAGGGCAAGAGCGCGGTGCCGGATGCGGCGGCACAGGCTGCCAAGCTAGAAGAACTAGAAAAGAAGCTAAACGAACTGAGCGAATCGGTCAAGATCGAGTAGGTGTCCCGTGACTGATTCGTTTCGTCGGTGGTTGATTCGAACCGTGGCATTCCAGGCAGCTGCGTTTACCCGCGCGATTACACAATTCGCGGGCGACGATCATGAAGGGGACGTTGAAGACGCCGATTATGATGAATGGCAAGCCCGCACCCGGGTTCCCGAGTTCGCGGGGCGAGTTTGAACACATCACGAGTGAGTTGTGGACTAAAAGCATTGATATAATTCACTAATTGTTGTTACAGAGGAGCGATACGAAGCGCTACTGAAAATGTACGGTCAACCACTGAAAGGGGACACGGAGGCGAAGCGAGAAGCGCTCCGGACATTCGCAGGAATTCCGCAAGATGGACAGTAAAACATCCGAATGATTAGCTCAGACGAGGGATCAGATCGAACAGAGCTCGTCGTGATATATCTCATAACACATTTTCTTTTTTTTTTCCATGTCGTATCTCGTTTTCCTGTCAATCTGTATAGACTCGTCTCATTCAGACGCTCTCTCTCAGCGAGCACGATGATTCCACCCCGTTCCCTCGTTCATGTTCTCCTCGACGGTAACGCGAAATGGGCTCAGGCTGTCGACCTAGCCGAACCCGGCTTCTTCCGCAAATCGGCCCAGGGTCAACATCCAAAGGCACAGTTCCGATTCGTCACTCACATATCCATGCACCTAACTCACCCCTACAGGTCCTCTGGATCGGATGCGCCGACTCGCGCGTCCCAGAGTCGGTCCTCACCGGTGCACGCCCAGGAGACATCTTTGTCCACCGTAACATCGCCAAGTACGTGTGTCTGTGTGTGTGTCAGCGCATTTACTCACCCGAACAACAGCCAATTTCATCCAGACGACGATAGTGCGCTCGCAGTCCTCGCGTACGCCATCGGCGTCGTCGGCGTCGAACACGGTGCGTCATACCACTTGAGCAACGACGCGGGTAATGACGCGCCCCCTAGTTGTCATCGCTGGACATACCCAGTGCGGAGGTGCTGCGGCGTGTTATCAGGCCTTCTCGGCCCGTTCTACCGCCACCGCCCCCTCCCAGGACTACGCCGCAGCCACCACCACCACCGCCACAACCACAGAAACCCCCCTCTCCCGCTGGCTCACCCCCCTCACACACCTCGTCGCCTCCCTCGACTTCTCCAACACCACCCCCACCACCGCCCTCGACCTGATCGTACAAGAAAACGTGAAACGCCAGGTCGAGCACGTCTGTGCCGCAGACCCCATCAAGTTGGCTTGGGAGGCGGGTAAGCCTATCTGGGTCCATGGTTGGGTGTACGACGTCGGGTCGGGTCGTATCAGGGATTTGGGCGTGTCCCGTGGACCGGGGGTCCCGGTCAGCGCTTGACGAAGTTGAACGAGACTAGAGAGCACATCGTTGCATGCATGGCATAGACACTGTCCAGGAATAAATCATAAGTACATGGAACAAAAGCGCAAGACACGATCGGGTGAACACAAGCGAAAGAAAGAAGAAAAGTATGCAATGCATGAACAAAGAGGTGAATAACACGGAAAACAGAAAGAAAGAATCGTATAGTACCACCCCGCGCACCTCACACCATCAACACACGACACAGCACTTCCACCCCCCACCTGTCTCCCCGCTTCGTGTCCCCCCACCACTCCTGGACTCCCTCTCCCGATACCGGTACCCGCCCGCAGACCCAGACGGCACTCCCTCGCGCATCAACATGCTCGCCCGCGTCGCCGCCTCGAACACGTCGTCCACACCCTCGATCTTGAGCGCCGAACACTCCTTGTACGCCCGCGCCCCAATCTCAGCCGCCACCCGCTCCGCCTGTACCCGCGTGACATAGTTGCCAATGTCTGGCGCGTTCGGTCCCGGTCGGAGGTCCGCTTTGCACCCCACGAGCAGGATGGGGATCGTTGGACCGCATATACTCCGAACTTCTTCGATCCACTGATAAAGAAAAGAGGGGAGCGTGGGCGTGAGAGGAAAAGAGAGGGCGAGCGTGCGATGCGCACCTTGACAGAGACGTTCTCCAGCGAATCCGGCGTGTCGATCGCAAACGCGATCAAGATGACGTGCGATTTGGAATACGAGAGCGGTCGTAGACGCTGTCCCGGCGAGTGAGATGCCCTCGAACCACGAATGACGAGAACGGGTGGCCTACCTCGTACTCTTCCTGTCCACTACCCACTCGCGTCAGCCCCACACGATAACCCCAACATGAAAACACGTACGCAGTATCCCACAACGCCAGCTGCACCGGTTTCCCATCCAACCTGATCTCGGCCACGTAATTCTCAAAAATGGCTACACACGGGTCACTCCCATTCGGCGAAACGAAAAAGCGCAAGGACGGACTCACTCGGTTGCTATTCGGAGCCACCCCACCAAAACCGAGGAGAAGACCACGTCAGCTCAACACACCATGACACACCCGAGAACCGAATCGGGTCACCACTCACGTATTCCTTTGGGAACTCGCCCAGCGCAAACGAACACAGGAGCGACGTCTTGCCACACGCACCTGAAACCCCCCAAGTCCCATCCACGAATCACAATCACAATCACATCCACATCCACATCCGTCCATGGCGCCACACACACACATACACGCGGAGCAAAACAAAACCGAGTTGATTCGCCGACGGAAGCAAAAAAACAATAAAACAGAAAAACGGAACGAGATGAGATGAATGACATGGGCAGACGAGACAAGGGGATGGATAAAGAAGAGAGAACTTGCCATCACCGACAATAACCAGTTTCCTCCGAATCTGTCCAAATTGACAAAAAAAAAAAAAAAAAGAGGTCACGTCAGTCGGTTTCGCACGACACGCCTCGTAACAGTAAACGAGGAAACCCAAGACACATACCGGATTTTGAGACGACATCCCTCGACCGCGTATCAGAAACCTTGCAGAGTTTGGACGAAAACAACAACGGCGTCGGTGCTCTTCACGTACAACGACAAAACGACACAGACAAAACGACAAGGGAAAGAAACAAAAGGAAGAAGAGAAAAAGAAGAGAGGGTCCAAGTGGTGAGAAGGAAAGGGAGGGTTGTCGCAACAAGCCACTCTGTGGATGCAGCCGCAGCTCTCTCGGCACCTGCCCACCGCCAATAACACCACAATCATTACGTAACACACATCGCCTCCTCCCATGTGCCAGAAAACAAAAACACTGTAATTAGAAAGCACGACGAGTGTACACGATACTGAGTGCATAAAAACAAAAGGATAGGTAGACGGAGCACACGCCAATACAAACAACGACCACCCCACTCTCACTGATTCTTGTAAATCGTCTACGCCACCATAAGCACGACGAAAATAACACAACGGGAGCACACGCACCTTGATCTCCTGCTCGAAATACTTGGCGATCTTGGTCCGTTGCACCTTTTGCGCAGCCGTCACCAACCCACTCTCCGGCGTCCACTCGTCCGGCGTCAGAATCACCCCTTCCAACATCTCCATCGACTTGAAGTCGTTCTTCTTGCCCACCGCATTGCACTCCTTAAGCACCAAGCCTTGCACCGCCTTGTCGTGGCACAAATCCGCGAGCGTCGCGGTGGGATCGACGCCGGGCAACGACCGCTGTTCGAGGGCGTAGCGCAGATTGGGTTCGTGGGGGATCAGGATCGCAATCGGCTGCTTGGCCTCGGAGGAGGCATGCACGCAAATGTTGGAGACGAGATTGCACGCCTTGTACGTCGCTTCGAGACGTTCCAGCGCAATGTACTATAGTACACCAGATCATCGTCAGAAACAATACATCCATAGAACCCACACGGACGTACCTCGCCACCCTGGAGTTTCACCAAATTCTTAATCCTATAGAATAATATTTAGAATCCGCAGTTCTAAAACGCCGAACCGCGCTCACCGGTCAATCAGACTGAGCGTCCCGTCCGGGTTCCACTGTCCGACATCCCCGGTTCTCAGCCACCCATCTTTTGTGAAGATCGCCTCGTCTTCATTCAAGTCGGGACGCTTGTAATACCCCTTGGTCACCGAAGGACCCCTGATACACACCTCGCCCTGGGGTGGGTTCCCGGTCGCCTTATACCCAGCCTCAGTGACATCAATCAACTTGATCTCGATGCACGGCACAGGAAGCCCCACAGGACCATACTGCATCAGCTCGGGCGGCAACACCGCACACATGGCACACGACTCCGTCATCCCGTAACCTGTAGTTTTCTCGTTCAACCCTCTGTACGTCAACAAGACCAGACAGGAAACCCACCTTGCAGTATCGTCACCAACGCCACCGACAAGAATTCCTGCGTATCCTTGCTCAAGGCCGCGCCACCACTCAATGCGAGACGGAGACGTCCCCCGGTGGCCGCTCTCACCCCGCTCAGTATAGCGGCGTCCGCAACCTCGGCCAATATGGGCACGTTGGCCTTCTTGACGGCTACGGCACCGTTGAAGATGCTCTTCCTCAGATTCCCACCCGCATTCACCTTGGCGAGAATTCCCTTGCGAATCGTCTCCCAAACCTGAGGTACCCCGACGAGGATCGAAGGTCGGAACGCGAGAATGTCCCCCTTGCAGTGCCGAACCGACGCATCCGTCAACGTCTTGACACGCCCATACCCCGTCGTCATCCCCACAGCAAACAACGTCACCTCCACCACATATTCCAAGATGTGCGCGAGCGGCAAGTACGCGAGGAACGCATCGTTCGCGTGCAAGTGATGCCCCAGCAGGTGGTAGATACCCCCAATGGACGCCACCACGTTGCCATGCGTAAGCACAACCCCCTTGGGTGTGCCTGTACTGCCACTCGTATACATAATGAGCGCCACATCCTCTGGCGTGGGCTTCCGTGCCTCCAAGATGTCAAGGGGCTGTGCACGGCCAGTCTCGCGCAGTTCGTCGATGGAGACGACCACAATGTCTTCGCGGGTGCCTCGAATCTGGTCGATCACCGTCGACTTGGCGTCACCGTCATAGACGACCAGTCGCACGGATGGCGTGTCCTTGACGACGCGCGCCAATGTGGGGAGGAGCTCAGCGTTAGTGAAGATGCCAACGCAGTTGGGCTCGTTGAGTGAGTGCGTAAGACCAGCCTCGCCGAGCGTATCGTAAGCAGTCGCCACCGGCGTCGAGATCGTCGTACACCCATGCGACATGAGTTGCCAATTTGCACTATATAAAAAAACCACATGAGATTCCACAACCAAAAAAGCCCCTTGCGAGTGCTCACGAGACCCAAACGAAAAGGAGGAAACGACCACAACGCACCTCGTCTGCGCATAAATGTTGAACACGTCCGTCTTTAGAATCCCATGATGCAACAACCCTCGCGCCAGTTCCAAAATCCGTGTCTGAACCTCGAGAAAGCTGATGTACTGGAAATCGCTCAGCTCAAAGTACTTCCACTTCTTGGTCTCGGTCACTTCCTTGCCTCCGACTATCTTCTTGACCTCCTTCTCCTCCTCGTGCATCCGGACGATATTGCGCCACCCAAGGGCGTCCCGCGAGCCGTGCGTTCGCGCAGCATAGGAGATGACATCTGGTATCACTTCAACCCCCTCAAAGGGCCGCGTCACCAGTTTGTCGGCTGTAATAGCCAACCTGCGAACTGCACCCTCGCCGTCAGAGGGCACGATAACGGAGCCCTTGCCAAAATAGTTGCGCTTGTTGGTGGTAGACATGGATGTTGGTTCGTGGTCGTGGTCGTAGTCGTGTTCGTTGACACAGCCATTTCCCTCAGGCCCACCGCCCCCCATTTAACGACCCTGTCAATCACGTGTTTAGTTCGGTTGAATCCACATCACAGCAATTGATCATCCTTACCCTTGTATTTTGTTCGGCTGAAATCGCTCAAAAACGTATACCGTATCACGGAAAAAGCCACACACATGCACAAAGTGACACGGTATTAAATGCAAACTCCGCTCGGCGCCCCAAAATGAGATAACTTATCAAACTCACGCAATGACAGCCCGTCGACCGTGACGTTTCTGCAGAACATATCCTCGGTTCAGTCGCGTGTCGAGGCTGAGTTTCAAAGTTCACTCTCCTCCACTGTAGGAATATTCGGAGTGTGAATACCCCCTTCGGCCCGAGTGCAATCGCTTCATCGCTGCGATGATCAAAGATTTTTGAACACATACCCGATATCATTGAGTCAACCATCGTAGAAATCAATTGGACCTCTGTCAGCATGTCCGTCACGGAGTGCAAGGCTAATGTCCCAGCAAAGAAGATGGACCACGCACAAGTACAGTAGCGAATTCGTCGGTCATTACTAAAGTACTGTGAGCCTCGGCGAGTCCATTTCGAAGCAAGAATCTGCCGGATCCGCGCGTCCGCCACCACTTGAAGGATACTGAATTATACAATTCACTCGTACGTGAACAGTAACAGGTACACAGAAAGGAGGCACCGATTCAAAATCAAACATTAGTCTGACAGGGGGGTAAATGAAAGGGGCAATTTGATTAATGGCCCAGAGTGGCGTCAATCGATATCCAACACCAGGGCCAGAGTCCCGCATCGAACCGAGAGTCGTTCTGGCCAAGGACTCTCATGGACTTGCACATTCGATATCATTTCCGAGGGTCGGGGAATCCTCCACCGTCAACGCATCCTTCCAGACAACGGACACGAAGAGCCCGAGCAGGTGCGGTCACCACGGACTACGAACAATGTGATAGTCGTCGAAGTCGGCGGCGTCCAAGGGCCAAAGAAGAACTGCGGCGTTCTGGATGCTTCAAGACCATGTCTGGTGGTCTAGTGGCATGGAGACCATTGTCCGCGTTCCTCGTGAACGAAAAGATCCCTTCGTCGCCAGCAGTCTATGAGATCTGATGGCATCATCATCGCGTGAAGGCCAGAATCCCGCCAAATCGTCGCTGGCGCGTCGTCTCGAGCCTATTCCATCAAATGGAAGGGGTGAACCATACCCCATCGCGGGAGTCCCTTCCGACCTCGCAGACTAGGTTCATCACATCCCCTTATCGCAGAATTATTACCGACCCTGGAAACCAGTAATCAACTTGCCATCTATAGCACAACGCTTCCCCATCCTCTTCGCAACGCCCACCGTCCTGTCCTCGTTCGATCGTCCGTTGATCCCCTTTCTCCTCGACCTCAATGAGATCAGCCCTGGGCCACGCACACCCGCTTAGCGACTATTCAAATGTAAACCTACCACAACCTGGGACACGTTGTCCGTCTTGCCTTTTTTCACCTAGAATGGCCTTTCGCTCTCTCTATATACGCATCGCGTCCGTTTGTCAAGGGTCGCAGTGATGGCCTATTTCCAGTTGGAAATTTATCGTCCACGATCTCGCTCTCGGTAACTTTCCATGGATCCGTCGGAGCGCACTCTGACCGAGTGATCCCGAACCTAGAAACACCTGCGGCTTGTACACTCCGCGCAGTCACGTCCAAAGAAAGCATTATGAGGGTCGGATCAAGACGTGGTTCACCTTGTTCGTACCGAATCGAGCCCAAGGTTGATGGCGCAACAAACACGGGGGGCGAAAACCCTATTTAACATTGCTCTTGTAGGAAGTCGTCTAGTTTAGTGCGCCCGAGCTTCCTCGCCTGAAGCACACTTGCCAGATAAACCCAATTGCGACGGCAAGGCGCTGTCCCAAAGACTTGGATGCGAAATCGCCTCACCAGCACTCGTCTGATAAGCGGGGAGCTAGAGAACGTGCATGTCGTATGTACAGTGCGGTCTTCGATTACGTAGGCCGAACCCCCTAGTCGACTTCCTGGAACGTCACGGGGGTGGGTGGGTGATTGCTATCAGCACGGCGAGCGCAAAAAAGGTCGTTGGAAGATCATCACCCGCTGGCGGGACGGCTGTGAGCCATGTGGATAGGGCGGCAGATTTGAACCATGCTGTAGGCTCGTGGCCGAACACCTCTTCGAGGTCACTTGACCATGCGATCCGTTTCACGCGGACGTCGGACACACACACACCGCGCTCCAAGTGCGGATTATGGACGCGGAAGTGAACGGAAGGCGTGCAACACGTGCCGCGACTCGACCGACAATATGCATATCACATTGGAGAGTGGAGAGGAGGAGGAAATGCGACGCCTGGGGTACCTGTCATAGTCTGCAAAGCTAGGTTTAATGATGGCACTTTCCAGGTGATCACTTACGGCGGTATGGCCCCCTCTACACACATTGGGGGGGGGCGTAATTGACGGTGATAGAACCACCATGGTTAAAAAAGAACACACCCAGGCCGCCTACGATGGCTAATGTGCCCAGCCATTCATTCAATCAACACTTATACCCCCACAAGGCTCTGCCCATTCAATCCACTGGCCGAAAAAAAAAAGAAGAGGAAGAAACCTAGATCCTAGCGAAATGGATGACATGACACGTACGCAACTGTGTACTGTATTTGTACATGTTGGTATCACGCGTCAACATTAACCAAAGACCCCGAACACCCGGAACCAATATGACATATCTCGGATCAACTTCCCTATCGGATGATGGAAGGCGGCACCGTGTTCCCATTCATACTACACAGTTCCGATGCGTTAGTAAGGATACATGCAGGAGATGGATTGAGAACAAGATCCATTCCTTCCGCGGCGGCGTTCTGGCTTCGTGACGCCACTCTCATCGCCAAGCCAGCTTCGAAGGTAACGAAACGGGATTCTCGTGGAATCGACGTGTACACTTCCTCACACCACGCGGACAGATTACAGAAGGAAGAAGGCTCGGTTGTTCCGGATGTCGGAGGCACCAACCGTTTCCTCCGCTTATCCCACATCGCATCAACCCCAAGCACCCTTCGGACGTGTGGTGAGAGCGAATCGTTTCGGAATACGGCCCAACTCAGCGATCCCTCCTTCAAGGGTTCCGCGGAAATGTCATGAATTACAAAGATGCTTAAAGCACAATATAGCGTATTACAACAACAACAACAACAAAGTAGCGCTAGAGTGATCCTAGTGATCATGTTATACGCGGGCGTACGTTACAAAATATACAGAAAAGGAGTGAGGAGGTGTGTGGATTAAAGATATACCTAGCGGATGCCCGACATCAGAAGACCCCAGGTGTGAACAAGGGCACAACCATGTTTTCTCGGTTGGTGACATCAACACCGCGGAAGTACCCTTGTGCGAGTGTCAGCATCATAAACGAATGTGAGGCTGTCAGAACGCCTTACTTGGACTGAGGTAGTACCACAACACCGTCCCTTGAACAAAGTTCTCAAGTGCATGCAAGTACCTCGCCAGCTCTCGGTCCACATCGGGGCCGAAGGATGGCAGCTGGCTCTTCAACTCGACATAATACTCAACACGCTGTGCGAGCATCTCCGTCAGGATGTCGATGGCAGCTTGCAGCCCAACATTGCGTTCGTGCATGATACAAAACACCAGGTTTTGGTAATCGCCGTCTGACTGTTCTTTCTATAGGAATAGGATGCACATCAGCGCGTGAATCAGACGACCACTCAAACGATCTCACGTTAAAGGAGCAAAGATCCTATTCGGAAGAGAATCAGCAACCGTCGCATCGAACGGAGAATGTACACCAACATTAGGCCACGTCATAAGGTCATTAGTCGCGTCGGACATAGCTTTGATGATGGGGTTCTCGAACACCTCGTCTGGGAGGTCCAGGTCAAGCGAATATTCAATCATCGCTATAGAAGCCATATCAAATCAATAGATTGCCGAGCGCATGTGGGAAATTTCCGAACCTTCGACCATGGCACCACCGATGGTAGCGCGCCGCATGAGAATAAATTCATCAACAGACGGAATGCGGTCTTGAGACCGGTTCCGGGACTGTGTGACTTGTGAATCACTCCAATCTTCAAAGGCACGAATAAAGCTGTGACATATGTTAGAGGCTGTGACCATTATCCAGAAATAGCTGAATACCGTTTGTAAGCGCCTGGGGTGGAGGTTTCGCGAAAGCGGGAGAGAAGGCTGGGTATCGTTCTTTGAGTTACGTCATGAGATCACGGTGGGACCGAAAATACCCACTCGTATAACATGGCAGCGTAGGGATATTCTGGGCGAGGTCCCTTTGGGTTAGCGACAACGCTCATGGAAATATGATGCCCGGCCTGAACATCGTCGGGCTTGGACTGAAGGTCTCCCTCGTCCGACAAATCGTCGGTCTGGTTCGGAGACATTAGCACAAGAGACGAGAGGCACCGAGGATAGACGTACAGAGAAGGCCCAGAAGAAGAATATAAGACAAGTGGTGAGATGCTTTAGATCGGCATCGGGAAAGCTGAGAGCAGCGAACAGGTCGAATTTGCCGTAGTTTATGAACTTGGATCGTTTCCGGTCATCGTACAAACATATGCTGCACACCAACGTTAGCCGCGAGCCCCACAGGCAGAGGGGGGGTGTACGCACCTATTGAACCAAGCGCGAGCTGCGCGGTCGGCCTCTGCTTGGTGAGCGTTCACTCGTAGTTCACATACACGCCCAGTAATGGCGGAGAGATCTTGGAGACAGAATTGGGATGGAAGAGAATCGAAGACCATTACGGATTAAAGGAACTGTTGGACAGGGATGTTTGTACAGCTCAGACTCGCTGAGAGATGTTGGACGTGTTGCGCTGGGGGAGGAGAATGCACCTCAATCGCCCTTCTTATGCAAAATCGGAATGGGTGATATCAGGGATATCCGAAGACTAAGCTTTCCAAAGGAAGGTTAGTATAAAAAAGACGCAAATTAAATTTGGAGAGACAACGCCCACCGACTTGGTCGCTAGTACCTTGAGCATCACGACACATATTACACGTGAGGGCGACCCAAGGACACCGCGTTGTTCGCATCTCGGTAGTTCGCCAAGCAACCGGGTATGCGTTGGAGATAAGATTGTCAAACGTGCTGACGCGCCTCTATTCCTCTGCCTTGGTTAGATCCAGAGTGAACACTTGCAACTGAAACCTTAACCCTGAATGTAGAAACAACCGATGACAAGAGAGTGTGCATTGCGTTCCAAGCGGGGGTAGGCGTGGCGCAAGACCCATCCTGTGATCAGATCTCGCTCAGAGGCGAATGATGGAATCTACAGGATTGGCCAACCTTCGGGCTCCTCTAAATCCGGACAGCCGTTCGTTCCTGAGATCTGGGTTCTTCAAAATGTCCGTCAAAAAGCATGGCCCGGGCCTGAGAACGTTCCACGAGTTCCATGCTGACCCCTTGAACATGATTCCGGATTTGAAGGCGTCAACACTACGGGTCTGCAGAACTATCTTGGAACTCCGCAAACGCGTAACGGCAATGCGAGTACACGAGGCTGCTGCAATGTAACGTGTTCATGATGGCGTGCACATACGGCGGCATTAGCTGCAAGTTTTTGCGACAACAGACAGCTATTACCTCATCACGACTGCCACCTGGCTGGTCTCGCTGTGCCGATCGGCGGTATGTTTTTTTCATCATATGACCACCGTGAGCGTCCGCCGTAAAAGAACGCCCATGGCCAAGTGCTGTGTGCTATTTGATCGCTGCCTTGCGAGAGTGCATCGTGATCAGCGCCGCGAGCTGTTCGCCAGGCCGCATGGATTCGACAAATCAGTAATAGGACGAGAATGCGACCAGTACCACGTCATGAAAGGCAAGGGTCTTGTCAGGTACCCACGTACGCGTCGGCAATGCAGGATTGTGACCGCAATTTCGACTCTTAGTAACCCATTGGGGTCCAACTAGTCTTTTGCCACAGATCGCCTTTGCGCAGGCAGCAATTTTCCACCATCGTTCCACGGAGTACAGGATAATGGGGGCTAGCCGCGCTCAACGCCATACCCTTGCGAAACGTCGGAGTTGCGCGCGGGAACGTCAAGTCGTGACCGTCAGAGCGATATTTCGCGGACACCCGTAGACACCCGTATGTCGTTTCGTGTTGTCTTCGCTTGCAGCCATCGCAGTGCGTTCTCAATGACATGGCTCGGGTGTGCGATTCCATCCGAGGACGCCCTTCAGCGTGCACCCCGCCTGACCGAACAAGCCACAACCGAACGAGTCTAATCTAATGCAGACAAATTTATGGACTTTCGAGAGATCCACTAGACCAATCCAATACGACTTTCGCGTCACCGCATCAATTATTACATGAACATTGTAGGGTTTCCAAAACCTCAACGAAAGCGAAGATCTTCTGCGCGCCTCCATGTGACTAACTTAAAGTGGGTCGTGTCCTCGGCATGGAAGTCGCACTTGCGTCAACGTCGCGTTTTTAGACGAGTGTTTTCTATCGCCTCACGATGACCAGGGACCAAACATGTGTCGAACCGTTGGGCGGGCTTAGCGGGTCTCTGGTGTCAAATATTACTCGGAGCGTCCTCAAAACTGACGGCATCATGTGGCTTGCTGCATCCTGATACCCACACGTGCTGTCTTGGTCACGATGGTATAGTGGCTGATATTGTTCCTTGGTATATGTGGTGGGCTTATACCCTCGGCCCTCCCTCTCCTCGCCGAGGCACCACCAGTCGTGGCAGACACCCTGACAAGGGACCTTGGACACTTGTACGTTCTCATATTTCGCGATGGTCGACGTCTCTTCCGCGCGAAGGACCCTCAAATTGCAGCGATATCTCCATTCACTTCACGCGTGTCCACTAGTCCCCGCAGAAATTGGGGCATGGCGTGAGCATCATCAGGATTCCCATTCTGAGAGTGCCACTTGCGAGTCTACCGGAGGTTGGTCCAGGACAACTGACTAAAGATATGTCAGACATTCTCATGAACCCACAGCACTAGTGTCACTGCTCGTGGCTGTGACCCCGGGAATGCATCGTATGTCGTCCTGATCTCCTTACCATTGAGTTGTCGCGTAGGCGCGGCTCTTACCCGACCGAATTCCCCTAGAATACATCGGGCTGCTTTAGAAACCCACCAAGACAAGAATGGTTGGATCCCGAGTGATCCCGCCACCGGTCAGAAGCACTGCGATGGAGCCGGACACGCAATGAACACCGTAAGACATTTCGCAAGGCTGTTCCCCCCGAGTGCCTTCGGATCCGTTACTGGGACACACGTCTCATCCAATATAGATCCCCCGCCTCCCAGCGCTACCCCCTTGTGCCTTGGAAAGGCGCCCGAGGGATTGACCACCGGCAAACGTGCATTGTGTCCCTGCATTCGATGCGCCACGCATTTGACACGGCACATGCTCGGTACGCAGAGCCTGAGACATGCTAGATGATGGTCTCCGAGGTCTAGACGACTCGGGCTGATCTTCAAGCCTCCGGTCCGTCCGCCCTTTGGGAGCATGGTAATCTGATACATTTTTATGATGACCGTTCTTTACAACCTCCGGTCCAAGTCCGCCCTTTGGAAGCATAGTGGCCTGATACGACTTTATCGTGGCCGTTCTCGACCCCTTACAAGCGGTAGAGTGCGTGCGTTTCACCCGTCCTCAGTCCGCTCGTAAATTCGTAAACGCCGTCGAAGCATGATGTCGAGGCAGGAAAAAAAGAGATATAAAAAGAAAACCAGGCTTTCATGAAACATGTTTGATAATACACTCACGCCATCCTTGATTTTTCTCCCCATGGAAATGGTCTCCGCTTCTTCAATAATATTCCATGATCACCGACACATCGTGGGCAGGTAAAATGATATATTTTTCTAATTCACCTCTTGACAAGTGGCAATCCCCTTGAAAACGGCATTCCCGTCCGCACGAGCGGGGATACGCCCCGTGTAAAACGATGTCACCTCTCTCGACGCGGATGTACTTTACTCGATCGTCGAACCTATCCACCTAGCCCAATCGACAGAGATCTCGACTCATCCTTGTCAATAGTTTGAAATGAATGTAATATGGTCTGCCGAATTTCCGTTTCATGTCCGTCGGAATGGGGCAGACATAGCCATCATTCATATTCAAAATCAGGCGGGTCGGATAAGCACGCCACCCCATAGAAACACGCTGCCCACATCATCCCATGGAATCCCATGAGGGATATCATATCTTTATTACCATCCAGACGAGTCGATAACAACGCTCGGGGTGTCCGAGGTGCACGTCAACGTATAGGGCACGTTGACGAGAAGAACAACGTTACGGAACTTGTTGTCAGATCGTGCCGATACCCAAGCTGATCAAGCACATAGTGCATCCGCCCTTTGGAAACCGAAAGCGTCTTACTTAGGTTTGGATTGCACCGCTCGTGGGTCACAATAGTTCCTATATCAAGGTTGGTGTTACCTTACAGCAGGGGGGTAATCAATAATGCGCCGGCGGCACGTCCGGCGATTTCGTCGTTCCCATACCACGTCACGTCAAGCGATGGGGCGATGCGGTGTGGGCAGTAAACCCAAGTCCGGACAAGGAAAAACCCCGTGACCGGTAGGGGGTGAGGAAGCGTAAGGCGGCATATATCCATGCTGTCACTCATCCACCGGGGTGGGTCCGTCTGGACGCAATCCAATCAAACCATTTAGCGTATCCGCACGGTCAAGTTACCGAACAGGCAACTTGGAACCAGCCGGACGAATGGCAACAAGAGACCACCCTTTTGTCTGCTACCTGATGTGCTCTTTGCTGAATGTGATCGTAGCGGGATGATCACAAAATGAGTACCCTCCGGATTCCCTCGCCTCTTTTGGGGTAGAGTGCGAATGCTCAACACAGGGCGCAACGGTGTGTCTTCACACAGCAGTTCGATCCACCATGCATCACGGCGTGCGTGCCAAGCTGACAAGAGGTACAATTATGACGTGGCTGCATCTAAGATCGTGGGGACTAGATTGTCTCTGTCCGTCTTGGCAGCGCGCCGGCGTAGTGCCACCTGCGGCATAATGTGTCAGTGCGGCGAGTAATGTTGGCAGAAGGTTGGAAGACGAACTTAGCTCAGAGACAGAAGCACTGTGGTTACTGCGCGTCGCACAGCAAAACGTCTGGCAGATACCTCCGCGTATATCCCTAAGGCATTGTAGATCCAGTTCCGAGGGAACGTATCACTCGGAGACAAGTGGCCCCCGGTCCGTGATGCACGATGATGGGGGATCGCTCCGCCTTGAACGCAGCCCCCCAATACCCCTCAGAAGAAATATTCTGGTGGTATATCCCTTACGTTCCGTGTCCAAGTTGGCCCACCCCCTTATCTTTGACGCGCAAGCTTGGCCAAGCAGTGAGGCATCGCCCATCACACTCGATACCGGTGACCCATGACACTTCTTGGCTATGAGGCTACTTGTCACCAGCTGAAACGAGTCGAAATCCCCAAAGTGCGAATTCCGAGCAAAACGGCAGGCATTCATGATGAGCGGTAATAATCAAACGCAATGTGTTATAATGGTCAAATGACAAACGATGTCGCAACTTCAAGGGTCTATTTCGTTGCGTCCAACAGCCTCTTCTCCGCCTCCTTGAAGTTGATGACGTTCCAAATCGCATTGAGGTACTGTTGGCGTGTGAGTGACCGCAGACTGACGCCGTACGTCAAAGAAACCTACCTCGGCCTTGACATTGTAATACTATGCACACGACAACGTTCAGATCTGCTCAACCCGTGCTCGTTCAAACTTACCTGAAGGTAGAAGGCCTGTAAAAGAACAATGAGCAAATAATGCAATACATGCATGATACTCGACGCTTACATGCTCCCAAATATCCACGCCAAGGATGGGTACGTGCGCTGAAATAACCCATAAGTTCCATATGCATGCCCTCGACAATCTGGACATACAGATCAACGGGTCCTGGTTCGCAGTCGTGACGATCTCGAGCTTCTTTGTGGTCGGATTGTATCCCTACGAAAGCGCAGTCAACACACACACCATCCTCTCACCACGTACAACACCGCACTCACGAGCCAACCCCACCCGCTACCCTGGATGGCAGCCGTCGTCGCATTGAACTTTGTCTTGAACTCCTCCACGGATCCAAAATCGCGCTCCAATGCTTGCTTCAAAGGTCCATCCACGAGCTTACCCCCATCATTGTTCACAGGGGACAAGTTTGTCCAAAACAGCGAATGGTTGATATGTCCTGGTCACACAACACCATCAACACCATCTCAACCATCCAACACCACGCACCCCGGAAAAATAAAGAAAGATAAAGGGGGACGAAAGCACAGGGGACCACATACCTCCACCGTTAAATTTGAGGGCAGACTGCAACGCAATCTTTTCGCGCGTGGACGCCGACTCAGCGTACGCCTTTTCGGCGGCATTCAAGCCATTCACGTAGGCCTGGTGATGCCTGGTATGGTGCAGCTTCATGATCTGCTCCGAAATATGGGGTTCAAGTGCCTATCACGCGTTGGATGCGTGTGCCTCAGTGGCGCCCTTTGTTCAACAACCCTGACTGGAACGCACATTGTAATCGTAGGGCAAGTCTGGGAGCGTGTGCACCGAGGCGACGCTGCCTGGTCTGGAAAACGCACGCATGAGAGCTGGTCTCAGCGTAGTTCTAGCGATGGAAAACATGGCGGGGAGGAAGGACGAGTGGATGAGTTGAGAACGTCAAGTTTTGCGCCCTCTAGGATAACGTCATACCCACATATTCCTTTCCCTGAGATTTCCGATTTCAAACTCCGGAAAAGTGTAACTGATTACCTAATTTATCCGCGCAACGAGGTGGGGGGCCAATTTATGTCGTTCGCCTTCACGGGATGCTCGTACTACATAAAACTTTATACCGTCGAGGGTTCATGCATGCAGATGCTCTCGATCGATGGCGGGTGCTTGACAGCTTCGATCACTTGATTCCCGCGATCCATGCGATCTGGGATCGTAGGATGTGCAATACTGTAGTGGTCATCTGCAACACATGCTTACACCTTTTTTCCTCTGGTTAGTCTTGTCGAGGAGACAGGAATTCAATGATACTCGCACCAACATCCGAGAAAAGCGTGCCATCTCAAGTATGCGAGTATTTGAAACATTTCTTTTGAACCTCGTGGAATAATCACAGCGTGGAACGAAAACAAGCGAGAAGAAACGGATAAAAGTAATAATGATCAGCAGAAGAGAGAGAAAGAAGACGACAACAACGACGAAAAAAAAGGGCAAGGAATAGACGAGTGGTTCATATCATAGCACACAGGGAAAAAAAAAAAGAGAAAAAAAGGGACCTCATCTCCCCCATCCATTACTCCCAGCTCTCCCTCGCGGCCTCGCCTGCGTAGCCCATTGTCGGTCACCGCGCTCCCAATCGATCCGGTCTCGGTCGGCGGACGGTCCCCGTGGGATGTATTGAGAGCCCACGTACGGCGGCCGAGGGGATGCATAGGGTGGTGGGTGTGTCGACTGAGTCATAGTCCCCCGGAGAGCACGAGGTCCGCTTGGAAGGGGTCGAGAAGATATCGGCGTTGGCGTAGGACCAGCAGCGTTTGACAACGGGGAACGGGAAAGCGGGGGAGCTGGTCGTCGGGGGGCAGGCCCAGTCGAGGTTGAGGTAGGCCCAAAGCTTGGTGACGATGGGTGGACGGCATGGAACGAGCGCGGTTGTGTAGGTGGTGTATGGGATCGCGGCAAATAAGTTTTTGGTGGAGTGAAGCTAGTAATTTCGCCATCTTCGTGTGAGGGGCGACGGGATGGTGGGATGCTCGACGATAAGGTGGAGACGTGGGCGTGCGGCGCTGCATTCAGATTCGGTATAGAAACAGGGATGCCAACCGAATTCGAACGCGAGTTGACAGCAGATGTAGACGTCGATGTGGACATGGAAGTGGGTGTTGACGTAGAAGCGGGGGTCAAAGGGGGGACAGATCTAGGTATAGAGCTTACGGGAACGGTGCAATCTATCATTGTGGTTTCGCTTGTCTGCTTGGTCGTCAATGGCGGTGGCGGAGGCTCAGGTGCAAAGCTCACAACATCAGGCATGCGATCATCAGCGCCAACAAGCCCATTCGGTACCATCGCATCCATTATCTCCATCTTGGTCGTGAGCGTCGTCGGATGCTTGCTATCGATTTGCATCTGCGTTTGATCCGTGTTCCTCTCACACGAGACACGTGGCGAGGTTGTTGATGAACATGCAGGCTGTGGAGAGTGCTGCGTGGTGTCCGGAGCCTTCGTCGCCATAGATGGCAGCTGCGTCCCTGCGGAAAGTTTATCATCGTCTGTCGTGGGTTCCTCCTCAGTGTGCCCAGAGCCACGAAAGACGTCGTGCTCATGCCCACTACCACCGTCAGACGCATTCGCACTAACATGCGCAGTCCCAGACGGGTCCAGGGCATCCTCGTCGGTCACGTCATTCATCTTCACATCATGATCGTTGACAATATCGCCAGAATCCGCAGTCTGCACAATGCCGGCGTGCTCGCTTGTGAGATCCTGTTTGACGTCAATGCTGGGACTGGATGGCAATGCAGGACCGTCGGGTGTCACGGGCGAACGGAGCGCTTTCGCCGCCATTTCCTCTTCCCGCTGCTTCTTCTTGCGTAACGCAAAGTCCTTCAGGGACATTTTGACTTTGGGCGCTGGCGGAGGTGATGGTTCTCGCGCTGGCTGTGCAGGCTCAGGCTCCACAGCCATCGGTTCAACTTGTGACATCGTCTCATTGACATCGGATGCCAGTGGCGACGAATCGTTTTCCGGCGTAGCACCGTCCGTCTCCGCGGGTATCCTGTGGGGTAAGGAATCTGATGGCGCCTGAGTGTGGGGGGAACCAGGGACGTGATTCATTCTGCTCTCAGGGGACGCCGCATGTGAGGGGTCGCTGCCATCTTCCCTCCGGTTATCTCCGACGACATCGACATCAACATCCATGGCATCGCGGTCCAACGGTAGAACCTCCTGTTCATTCACGACCCCAACCGCGTCGGCGTTGGCCAAGACACCATCGTTGGCATCAAGGGATTCCGAACTGTCCGGCGTCGTTCTCCCTCTCAGCCGAGGTAACCCACACAGTGTTTCTGGCGACGCGAACCGAACGCGATACGCTTCCCCATTGGTAGGACGCCTCGTCTCCACATCCGAGGGAGGGTGTGTCTCGTGTCGTGACTCGGGTGAAGACCTATACGGTTGTTGATATTGTGCCTCAGCGGGGGTATCGCGCATACTGTCAGGAGAGTGGAGGGTCACCGTCGGTGCAGAGAGGGACGCGGGTAAAGAAGGCGCTTCATTCTGCGGATGTACATGTAGGGGTTTCGATGGTTTATGAAGTGGAGGTGAGGAGGCTCTATGATCCGATGGTCGCTGCGTCGAGGCGGGTGCAGGAGATAGCGATGTAGATTCGCTGGGGCTGAACAGTACAGAGAGATGTGGTGAGGATGATGCATCGGGTGAATGCAGGGAGAGCTTTGAAAACGTGGTAGAGGGTGATATGCTTGGAACCAGAGGTGGGGGATGCGACTGGACTTGCGCTTGTAGGAACGACGTCGAAGGGGATAGTGTGTCATTATTGACTTGCGACGGTACAGGGGAATGTGCGATAGTCGAATTAGTAGGAGCCGGGGTCGCCGTGTGCGTTCCTTGGCTGGGTGGTTGACTCGACTGTGCCGCTGATGCAGACGTCGACGTCGATGTTTGTGGGGGTGTCCATGTCGCATTGTTCTTGTCCCACTGAATGGGGCCACGAGGAGACGAGCTTCTCACCGCATGAGCGTGCGCAAGAGATGAGACAGTGGTCGGGTCAAGCGAGGCAGGCATCGGCGGGGGTGGCATTTGCCGCGTGTCTATCGAGGACAAGGTCAAAAACGACCACAACGCCGCCCTGCACAAAAGGCACTTACCATCCCACCCATCAGCCTCTGTCTCCGTGTCGAACTCTGTCTCCTGCCCATCTGCACCATCTTCCCCATCACCATTCACACTCACCGGGCCCTGCTTAGGACCGCCCCCCTTACTACTGCTTCGTTCCACAGCGCCAGAAACAGATATCGGACTTTCAGCGTTCGTGTCTGGGGGACTTCTCCATCTTTCATGTGCTCTCCAACTCTCAGCACGCTTTGAGTGATCTCGCGGTGGATTTTCTTGCAATGGTTCCGATTGACCCACCGGAGGGCGAGACCAGGCCTTACGCATCCGTGGAGGCAACATAGACAGAGAAGGGTCGACATCCGTATCGGCTTTGTCTGCTACCCAAGGTAGAAAACGTCAGTAACCTAACCACAAGCAACAGCCAACCAAAAGCGAGAATGCCAACTAAAAAAAAGAGACAAGTGGTGACCACTCACCGTCAGCCACCTTCGCCTTTCCTTTTCCTTTGCCATCCACATGCGGATCCTCCTCTGCCCTGACTTCAGGGAATGCTTTGAGACTCGACGGCACAATCTCCACTCCGCCCCACCCGCCATTCATCGGCGCCTTCTCCCGCGTCCTAAACCCCCGCTTAACCCCCACCAACGGTCCCAGATCGATCGCTTTCTTGGCTTTTGGTTTCAGCGTCGACACGGGCACACCGGCGCTCGCATCCTCCACCTTGCTCTTCTTCCGCTTCTTAGGCTTCCTGACCCGTGAAGTCCGCCTGTCGACTTCGATCGACGCGTCCATCTCGATGTCCACGTCCACATTCATACCCAACCCACAATTCCGACTTGGACGCGGATCCATGTGGACATCTCCTTCCACATCGACGTCCCCCTCGCCATCGTCCCACTCTTCGCTCGCACCATCCACATCGGACGAGTCACCCTCAGATCCCTCGGACGTCATCTCCCCACCAGGCCAAGGCCACCGTCCCTCGACAACTCTCTCCATAACACGAACAGCACAGTCTCGCGTCGAAGAACCACAGGCACAGGTCGTGAACGTACTGCTCAGAGCGTGGAGAATGGACGTGAATTGAGCCCGGAGGTGGTGGAGGTGTGCTGGGCTATATGTGCGTACGTCGCGCGCGGTCGATGGCGTTGAAAAAGGTAGTGTATATAGAAGGGAAAGTCAAGTCAGCGACCAAAGTTTGGACGAAAAAGATGAAGGTACGCTGCAGGCCGAAAGACTCACGCAAACATTCCAGGACTCTCCATCAACGCAGGTAACATATGCACTGCATGTCCGTCGTCCCATTCCCAACCCAAGACAATCTCCTCGTCCGCTCTCAAGTCCCGCAACGCGAACAACGCAAAAGAGAGTGACGTCGGGTCTGCATCAGAGTCGGATGCTGAAGGCGTACCATCTTGATCGGCTGAATCGTCTGTCTGTTGCCCTTGCATCCGCGACATTGGGGGAGGGGCAGACACACCGTTCACCGTTCGTGGTGGACCACCATCCTTGGAAACGGTACTACCATCAGACGCCGCCTTCGTACACTCAGCCTTGTGCCGCATCCCCTTCCCCCTCCTACTCTCCCCTGCCTTCGTCCCACCACAAATGACGGGCCGCACCACAGCGTTTGGCCAACACCCACACCTCGCCCATCTTGCTTTGCCATCTCCAACATCCTCTTTGCCTGCGTTGACCCCATTTCCTTTCTCACTAGAATCCGGAGGATCAGGGACTCCTCCAACACCTCGTGTGTCCAGCCCAACTCCCCATCCACCTCCGACGAGCCTCACCTGAGGTTTTCCCATACCGAGATGGGCGTACCCGTTTAGCGGGTCGGCTAGATACGCAGCAGAGGGAACAATCGCGGCTGTATAGGGAGCTAGGAGAGTGGTCGCCGGGATCGTATCGCTTGGGTTGGAGGATGAAACGGTGTTTGTGGAGGGTGTAAGAGGGGACTTGGCGTACGAACGTGGATGCGATGAACTAGGTACAGGGGGAGACATGTAATTGGATATAGGTGGTGATGGATAAATAGAGGTATGCGAGAAAGGCGAAGGATCCGAAGCAACATGTAACCTGGGAGATGGGGGACGGAGATGTGCGGGTGTACATGTCGTCGAAGCTGACGGATACTGGGAATGCAAGCCCGAATGAAGATTGAAGTAAGACATGGGTGGGTCCGTCCGTAGCACCGTCCGAGGGACAAATACGTCTCCAGCATTTTCGTCCAGTATCACTGGCGTCGTGTTGTCAAGAGGAGACATGGAATAACCACAACGATCCCGGTACCTGCACTATCATTAGCAAACCGATATTCGCATACAAGCAATGAGACACGTCGTCGCCTGTATGCGACATCCTTGGAAAATGAAAGAGCAGGAACAATATGAAAGATAACAAAAAATGATCAATTCACCCTTGTGAGTCCACCCTCGTATATCCACCATCATTATAGGTCTTTGGGGGCGGGTGTGTGAGTGGTGAGGGGGGATTGAGAGCGGTGACGCCTCTCCAGGCTTTTGCAACACGGAGCAATTGGGCATAGACGGAAGGGTTCGGGTAGATGTCTGGAGGGAATGTAATCGGCGTTGGGGGTAGACTGCTGGAGGCGTCTGGGCCGTTACCATCAGGGTGTGATATGCGCGAGCTGCCAGTATGTGATTGCGTTGATGCGTAATTTGAGGGAGGGATAGATGGAGATGAGGGATCAGCAGGGGAAAGCATCGACGCACGTCTCTTCTTCCTCGACGAACCAGAGCCCTCGATGGCCGCAGCAACAGCACTCCCCCTCCTCGACTTTCGTTCCGCACCTGGGCTCGTCTTCCTCCGCGAAGCTGGCTTCCCTACACCACCGCTTCCTTCGCCTACCGCCGAATTCCCGCCAATTCCGTTAGTAGCTGTTGCTCCGGTCACCCCTCCATTCGTCCCGTGTGAAGCCTTCATGCGCATAGCCCTCAACCTGCCTTTTTGGGTCTTGACCGCTCGCTCTTTATCAACCTCCACTGTGGGATCACATACCCAACACTTCCAGAATTCGGGCACCTCTCCGCCTTGGATGATGCCAAAACAGGCTGCGTGACACCATCGTGAACAGTCGTCACATGCGATCGAAAAGCCATCATCATAAGCAAATCCACAGATGCACGAGATGGCATCCGAGTCTGGTGGGGGTGGTACATCAGAGAGCGCGAGCGGATGTTGCGACGTAGAGGGAGATGCAAGCGAAAGCTGTGACGTTGGAGGTGTTTGTGGCGGGACAGAACTGGAGAGAATGGGAGAGAATGGACGTTGTTGAGGGTGTCGTTGCGAGGGTGCTGTCGAGGATTTCGTCGACACGTTTGGGAGCGGACGGTTGGATTTGATGGGTGGTGTCGAGGAAGTCGCTAGAGGGTGGGAGGACTGTCGTGGCTTGGTAGACAAGCCGTCTCTGGAAGTGCTTGGAATGAGTGGCGTCGGGGTTGCTGCTGACAGAGCTGGTGATGGCTGCTTGCGTTTAAGTGGGACGAGTGAAGGCGGGAGTGCGGGCTGGATGATATGCGGAACACTTGTTCGATCGATGGCAATACCAACGCTACTCGAGGTCAGGGACGGCCCATGTGCATAGGCAACGTGGTGATGAGGGTGTGGTTGCGGTTGCGGTTGTGGGTGGGACTGGGGGGCGTTCAAGGGAGAAAGACCGAGCAAACCAAGGGCGGCTTCTGTCGCATCGCTGTTCATCACACCCACGAGATACACCGAAAAAAACACTTGACTCGGTCGTCTCCGTGTTCTAGTCGTCGTCCACGGTGTCGATTGTGAGCGCTGACCGTTTTTCTTGGTGCCGTCGTTGTCGTTGTTGTTGGTAGGTCAAGTCTCGATGGTCCTCCTTGCTGCGCTGACCGCTTCCTCCGAGAAGTAAATTGCGAAATCCGTTTGAGCTCGACAAGCTCGACGACGAGCAGGCCAGAAAAATGACAGCGGCGAAAGAAAAGTTGGAACGTTCCCTTGCGAGTTCGCCCCGTTCCAATTCAATTCCTCTTTCTCTGCTCTCTTTTCCGCCAAACACAAGCCAACAAAGGGGCTTTTGCCGTCATTTCAATCTCCGACTCAATTCCGGCACAGTAGCTACCGAACACCCATCGATGGCGGCGTAGATGACATCGCAGTCAGTAAGTGGACCTTCGATCCGTTGGTTTATCGAAACCTCGTGTACTTGCACTAACGCGAACACCAAGCGTCTGATATAGCACGCAGCTCAGCGAACCAAACAAGAAAACTTTTTATTTTGTATCGCTCGCCGGGTCTTGCGTTCCAGGCACCACGGACCCCTGGTTTACGGTGCTGCATCCAAGCAGTTTACACCGATCGAAACAATCCGTTAGCAAAGCCACACAATCACTGTAACCGTTCGAAAGGGATCTCCGGAGGATGTTACACGTTACGTTCCCATCTTCACGAGGCACTCCATCGCCGGTCTTAGCCTGCGCAACTGTCTGATCTGTGTGAAGCTACCCAGCTAATTTGGGATTCTGGTTTCCTTGGCGGGCACATTCCGTCGACTCCGTTCTGCGTATACAGGACCAGGGACACAATATTCGCCGAACCCTCCCACAGCGAAGCGAGCAGCTCTCTATACATGCGCCGAACTTCTCAACTTTGTGTCACCGACGCGCGGACCCGGTCGGTACAGGTTCTTCTCAGACGTGCGGGCAAATTTGCCAAGAATGGCCCGGGTTAGCCACCCATCGCGCATCCCAGACGTAAGCACTCATACCGCCTTCCTTTATACTGAACTTGCTGTCCGCCAGTGCCAACAGATGGTTACATTCTACGTATTTACGGTGAGTATAGCAGAGGACTTAGTCGAGAACCTAGTGTGACCAGTCAGGACTAGTTCCGACTCCTTAGAAAAGCTATTTGTACTCATCCACAAGATCTCCCCTACGTCTCCAGTCTCTATGCAAAGGTCGTATAATGCATACATGATTTGTAGGGCGCACATCCATCGGAGCGCACTCTATCAACCGCTAAGTACTAGTATGAAACATGTACAATCTAAAGATCGTCTCCAAAAGTGGGTCAACCCTATAAATCAACTGTCTTCAAAATGCTGTACATTACGGTGACTCGCAACCACGTACCTTTCGTCTTGATCCGAGATCTCAGTATTTGCGCGTAACCTGTGGCCTGTCCTTGCCCTTCCCGTTCGCTTGCCCGTCGCTCTTTTTGTACGTTTGTATATAAAAGTTGGCAAAGAGTCCCAGGAAAACTGAGAGTAGAACACCAGCAAAAATGGCCGATCTCAGGTCACCAGCACAGTCACCGATGTGGGGCAAACTTGGGAAGTAATTGAACGCGATATGTTGGTAAACTGCATGAATAGACGTGACGTTAGTTCGGACCTTCTAGAAGATGCATAGTACGGCGCTACACAGTGTGGCGCTGTACATCTGACTCACGTCCAAAATTGAACACGAAGATGTCGATGATGAATTGGAGTATCTGCATCGACGTGAGGTACTTCTTCCACTGCAGCCAACGGGGTTAAAACATGATTATGCCCAACGAGATGATAAGGTGGCTAACGCACCCATAGCTTAGCCCCGCCTGCAGTTGCGTAATAGTAATAGTCTGCGAACCACGTAAGGAATTGATCGCCAAAATGACCATATATGGAACTTACACATTATGACATGCACTCCCAAGTTGAGGCATATGATCGCCCATGACTACAAAAAAAAACGTCAGTAAAAAAGCGTGGTACCCAATGCATGTATCTTCACCCCACTAATTTTGGAATCTTGCTGAACAAACGCTAGGAGAGCCGTCGAAGAATGATGGAAAACGTGCAAAAACGCTAGAACGTGGGGGTCAACGTTATATCAGTGACACCGTTGCAATAAAACAACTTACTGAGTGGTCGTTTCTTGAGCACTAAGAACACCGTGTCCAGGAACTCGTAGTACTTGAAGTAATAATTGATCATGTAGTAAAACTCGAGTTTCTGAAAGACATCTGCGTCAGGCAAGCTCACTTCGGATTCAAGTTAGATTTTTACTGTTGTGAACGATTCTTTCGCGCAAAGTGCGCTGAATGGACCGGCGTTATACAACAGTTTCGTCACCTCTTTCGTCGTCAGCGCAAGTAGTAGCAGACTCCCAACGGAGAGAAATGCATTGTGTATGCGGAAAATGGCTCTTAGTTTGAGTGCAGGCCGGTCCTTCATGAGTTCCTGCAAGCCGAAAACGACCACCAAGAAGGTCAGAATGGCTGTCGATGCTGCGGGCCACGTAGACATCGGTGTCTTTCCCGGCATCCACGAGGTGAGATGAGAAGGGAAAATGGGAAAGACTGCGTCCGGGATGTCAGACATGGTGGACTGCTGCGAGATAATACGGGGCAGGAGTTGATCGAGTCGAGAGGGAAGGGTTCGGCCAACCTTTATATCGCATGGCTATACTCCATACGGCAATTGCCCTTAGTACTGATCAGGGTATCATATCCCGTTCCAGCCCCGATTATGATATTATTGCAACCATTCTTCCTGGTTATTCGGTTCGCCACCAGTGCGTGCTCGAGGTATTCGGCTCACCAGTATGTCGATTTCCGTATCTTCTTGACGATCCGACCGTGACAAGCCTCGTCGAGCACTTGTACTATCTCATCTGGTAACGGGCCCTTCTTGCTATCCACACAGTTCTGTTTCAACTGAGCAACGCTGCTGGCACCCAAAATCGTACCCCCGGAAAAATCGAACAAAGAACCAAAAAGAGAGTGGTGTTGGTACCAACGTAACGCTATCTCGGTTAGCCGGAGATTATGGATCTTCTGATGCGGCCGCGGAAACGAGTATGGTGTGTTCCCGGAAGAGAGGAACGTACATACAGCCATAGCTTTGAGGAGCTCCCCCGAGGGCTTTGAAGTATCCTTCATTGGTGTAGCATGCGCGGTAAAAGGCACCTGTATGGTCGATCCTAGAGCTAGCCTCCACGGTACCCTGACTCGATACAATGTTGCTCGCGAACTTGTCGCGAACTTGCCACGGTCGCTATGACGTCACATTTGGCCCCTATCAGCATTCACCCATACATTACTGAGAATCAGTACGTACGCGAGCACATTGTAAATAGCTGTTCGGATCGCATCTGCAGCAAAGACGTAGTGTAACGTTATCGCTTGATGTGACTCTACCACTGTGATTGGAGGATAGCTAGCAAGAAAGGAAATAACGTTCTATGACATGATACTTAAAATCTCGGCTAAGTTGTTAAATGGGGCGCACTGTAAACAGCTGTTCGGATACCGTATTCGCGACAGTAAGGAATAAGCTCACTCGCCATCTCGCGGGTGCGTTGTACATCCCGTCAGTCGACGATCACTCATTATCAGAATGAACAGGTGTGGTTACACGTACGCTTGATAAATTCTAGGCCTGACCCAGCTGTTTACACGACGAGGGTTTATCAAGGTATCAAAGCCTTGTGTTTCCCAAGCCACGTAATTACGAAGGCCGAATATTTCGCTTTCTGTCGTTGACAAAGAGTAATATAATAATACACCACTCACATAAACTCGGTTCCACAGCTGGGTTTGAAAGTCGGAGACAATTTTTCGAGGGCCAAAGATATCGCGCAAGCTGCGAAAGAAGAGACGTAGTTGATAACGAAATTTGGCAAACCTACTTGCTCGGTTGTCTCCCCCTCCCTAATATCGTAGAGTATGGAGCTCAGCGTGTCCGTGGCTGTAGAACACGCCTAGAATACCCTGCCATTCTTCCACGCCAGGATGGCGTACACTAATCCTCCCCGCCTCGCCGGCCTCGCCATAATTCCCTATCGTGCCGCGAGACCGCCTGCGAACGCCAAGTAAGCGGAAAAAAGAGGACTGACTGACGAAGAGGAGCGGGATTCTAGTCGGCATCGTCGAGCGCGGTTGCAGGTATGCCTTGAGGGAGTTCTCCGTCTACGAGGATCCCGCGCATCCATGGTTCGGAAAGGTGTAAGCTTTTCAGGTATCGGCGCCTCAGCAGGCGGAGAGTCATTGGCGTCCATCGTGCCAATCTGCAACTTGATCTGTAAAGACGGTGTGTATTATCGCTGCATGACTCTACCACAGGTTTGGGGTGTGATTGGAGGACGGCCAGCAAAAAAGGACTCATTCAGGGTCTTCCCTCGCTAAGACCGAGTGGTGCGCCAACGGCACTCGACAATGTGTATCATTATCCGAGTCGCTTGAGGGCTCCATAGTGTGCATCACTTACGCACCACCAAGCGCTAGATCAGGGCGGGAGGCTTTCAATGTCAACGCTAACCTTAGCCTTAGATTAGCATACCTTACTTCATGAAATGAACTCCGATGGTAGCGGCGGGGTTACTCGAGATATGGGTGAAATGGGTAAAAATTTGTTTTAGCCCGCAAAACCCAGAAAGTCGCAGCTGCACGAGCTTGGGCAGCTTGTCCCCCACAAAGTCAGCCTGAGAAAGACAGGTCAAGATCAGATGTTGTCGACCAAGATAACTATGGGTATATGGGCGGGATGAGTCAAGGAGCAAGTATGAATGACCTGCACTTTAAGTCCGATTAATTATGGTCAACAGTTTGATCAGTTCTTCACATTGGGGAAATCGCACAGTGGAGTTCCTGAAAGAGCTGCACCACTTTTCGACCATCCACAACTGTCAAGCGCCAAATCAGAGGGCCATGGAAATTTTACTTCGTCAGTTTGCGAGGCCATCCATTGAATGAGGAATGAACGACGCAGATGGGTCACTTTGCAGGCTTCGACGTGCAAACGCAAACTCTCGGAGTCGCCCAGATCGCCTAGCTCGCTTAGATCGACTTTAAAAATCCCTCTTAGGATGGTATATCGAAAATATGAATTTCTGCAAGAGGGATAAAAAATCTAACCAATTTAGGTACAAAATACTCGCACCAAAAGTACTGGTGGCGTAGAAGTGACGCACACTATACCGGAGGCCGTCGAGAGCTGTGATTAGAGGGCGGCCAGCAAGAAAGGAAAAGAACGCATCGCCATGCCTTCTCACTATATACCCAAATCCAGCACGATTCTTGAACTAACCCAATGGAGTAACAAAAAGGTGAGGCTTGCCTCGCTAAGTGCAGTCCTGACTTTTAGATCGGTGACCGGTTACTAGTAGTGCGGCACCCGGGAGGAGATGCGAGTATCGATGTACGTACAGCACTGTTCAAGTTTGGCCATCCATTATCCGCGTGAGACCGGGAACCACCATCGATCCGGTGTCCCGAAATGAACTTGCGAGTCGGCGAGGTCAGCCAACTGCTTGAACCCAGCAATATTGCACTTAGGGAACACACGTTTGACCTGTTGGATGATGCATAACTCGAACTTGAATGCAAAGCTGCAGAAGTTTGACGTAACGATTAATCGATCAGCATGGGCTGGAAGATACTAGGAAACGCATGGAAATCTCGATCAGTGGGGATAGAGGGTGATCGATTGGAAGCAGCATGCAGAACCCCATCACAGACCGCCGATTTACGACCATCACTCCACGCAATATTATTCATATGTAAGCTGGAGCCCATCGATCAGGAAATTAACACCTTGCTTTAGCTACTTGCAGTACTTCTGGCGGCAGTCTCGTAAGTTGCGAATCGGGGACATAGCTTCAGTATCATAAAATGATATAGTACTACTAAACTTTGCATGAAAAATTTGCGCCCGTCCCTCGAACCCTGCTGTGAACATCACCTACATATATGTAAAACTCCCCGGTTCATTCGGTGACCGGGTCGCCTTGTTTGGCACCACTCGTGCGCCCGTAAGTACCTGCCAGTGCTGAGCCACCGCCCTCAGCGTGCTCGCCACCACCGTTCCTTTGCCAGGCCAGCTGCACACCTGCCACCGTTAACACCACCTAGTCGCACACGCGTCCCCATTCAGCCACTGCACACCCCGGCAGCGCACGCACCTCACCCCAACTGCGCACAAGGATGAAGGGATGTTACAGGCGCAAACCTTCTCGAAGTGGGGTAGTACTCACTATGTACATTCCGGCGTAGCTCTCACCCGTGAGGTGCAAGGGACGAGTTGCGAGGTTAGGGAACACCTTGGGGAGGTTCTCCAAGAAGCCCATCTAGGGGGATGTATAAGCATTCGACCACGGAGGGAAAGCGGCCAAAACTCACAAAGTCGGACGCCATTTGGTCCTCGTCGTATACTTGGCACCAAGTCAACGCGGATTTAGGTCGTGGAATGTCTACGGGTACGGCCAAATAACATCACATCATCAGTACTATAGCCATTCGAGTCGGCAGTACTGAAACTAATTCCACTGAGGCTTCATTAGAGCCACCACCACAGAGATGAGAACAGCGACGTACACCGGCTGGTCTATTCACACATAATCAGCAACAGTGGTCCAAGCATATTGGTTTTCGAACAGTGAATAATTGCTCGAGATGTGAATAGGACCAACGGCTCTGTGTCAAATGCGAGTTCAGCAACGTGATCTTCACCTCCGCCGCCACACGTACGTATCCCGACCACTCGCTCGCCACCAATCGTGCACCATCGGAACATATGCACCCCACCCCAACTGTGCATACGGCACCATTGTTTGTTTAGTATTTTCACTTTTGTGCTTTCGTGTGCTTATTTGCTGAATGAACGAAGCCGATACCTGTGATTCGTTATGCGCAAAGTACGAAAGTGGAACGAAAGCGTGAATTACACAGAAACAGGGCTTTTGGGGATACGCGAATCTCAGTCGGTAATTGGGGGATCAGTGCCTCGTACTCCGTGGGGTTCTTGGGATTTCAGCGCTCAGCGGTTGATTCGTCAGATCTTCGTAAGTCACCTGAAGGAGATCTTGTGAATAGATTGTTGTCGACATCTCGCAGTAGATGGACAGTGCGACTCTGGGAAAGAGCTACACATGGTGTGCCGTAGTTTTACCGGTATTGGCACGCCTGAGAGGTTTCGTTTCTTTTTAAGCATCGCAGGCCCGGGTGCTGGAGCGTTGACTGGTTCAAGAGTACGACATGCGCTGGAGGATACAGTACCGCTATCAGTGATATCGAGTTCTGCAGAAGGTTCGCGGGGGTCGAGTACAATATCAACAATGACACCATGGGCGTCGGGAACTGTTGGCGAAACTGTGATATTCTCCACAGTACAGAACGCCGCTAGATCATCTGTAGCGTCAATCCAAGCAAGGTCACTGGCACTTGCGCCACCTGGTAATGTAAGAAGGAGAGAACGAAGGAAACGCAGAAGAGGTAGAGAAGATAGAGGTATATGATGACGGCGAAGAAACTCGCTCCATATATGACCCGCCAATTGGATGGATTGTGTGTGCCAGAGGTGCGCGAGTCGAACAGCACGACGAGGGCCGAGAGTAAGACAGTCGTTTCAAGGAGTATCGGTCGATATAGAACGACCATCTTCATTGTGTGTAGGGGGGGGAAACAACCCCAGATGACGAAGGGACAAGCACTGAGACTGAATGAGCACCAACACTAACATACCTTGCTTGTATATATAGCTCAACACTCTTTGGAATTAAATCTACTTAACTCTCAGGAATGTTGCAAACCACTGTCAGTATTTTTCAAGCGCGGGGATGTACACTTAAATGTCTTTAAGCTTGAGAGTGAGAAGTCAGTAAAATGATCAAAATAAGCTCAAGTGATAAAATCCATTCCCGATGAGGAACCCCTCTCGAAATACGATCACCGGAAAATGATATTCGTGTTGTTCAGATCACTCACTCAGATCGAGAAAATTTAGACACCAAAACCCATTTTCAATTATCCAACGAAACTAATATGATTTTCCCAAGTAACCAGCCAAATGAGGTGTAACCACTCCACCAAATCCATCCGCCAGCTTCTATTCAATCATCCCTTCAAAGGTTGGCGTTGATGGGAGAGCAGCCAAGGTTCACAACACCGTTCTAAAGTCCCGTTCAGCAACCTCTCACAAGAGTTCCAAGACACGGGATACATACGAAGTCGTTGTTGGTGCAGCAGACAGGCTGTTGCTGAGCGGTGCAACCGCTGCCGATACCAACGGCAGAGATGGGCGAGCAGGTCACACCGACGAGGCCACCAATCTGGGCAGCAACGTCAACGAGGCCGAGCGTACCGAGGAGGCCGTTCGCCTGTTGCGCCTATAACACCAACAGAATCATGTCAGGTGCAATCCAACATCAAAAGAGCACAACACATTTACACTCTGGACCGAGTTGCAGCAGTTGATATCGCCAGTGTTGCACTGGTCGCGCGCCTTAAGGTTCGCAGCGGAGACCAAGAGAGCAAGGGGGAGAAGAGCGAAGACGCGAGCGAACATGGCGAGGGATATAGAGCTGAAGAGAAGAGAAGAGAGGAGATGAAAGGTGTAGATGGTAGACCTGCTGGCTAAGGTCGCTCTCCTCGTCCTTTTATACCTGGAGGGGAAGACCCTGACAGAGGGATTACGTTCGTCGCAAGACAACTTGAATGCCCGTGCCACACAAGCACCCTCGGCTAGCTGTGCTGTAGTAAAAACGACCACGCAACAGCATGGTCACATCGCTCTGGACTTGGTCTAGGCTGGTCAGGGTTCGGGTAGGCAGCAACTGTGTATGATTTTTTTTACGTCGGTTGAGCCGACACAACCCTAGTAGGCGATTCGGATACATATGTTATGGTCCGGAATTGACTTATGTTTGAGAGCCATGAGGCGTTGTACGTTTCCCCGCAGATTTATGTGAAGTGAGGTTTGAACACTGAACACGAACGTGTGGTATGCTCAACTCGATGGGAGTTTCGAAGAAGATGGGAAGAAGCCTAAGAGGCACCCATCCCTACTGGCCGCCGCCGATCTCTAGTGATGCGGCCCTGAGGATCATGATCTTGAACAAAATACTATGCTGGCATCCGCGCAGTCCGCCAGGAGTTGATTCGACAGCGATGCGTTGACAGGACCAGGGTCACGGCAACCCGTCCGCGTCAAGCCTGAGCGCGTCAAGGTCAGTGAGTCATCTTTCCTTTTTTAGTAATAGGCATAAAGCACCATGTACTGCCCGGGCCAGTGGTCGCGCGCGCGTAGGAGAAACAATACATTCGACAACATGTTGAACTCGCCACAATTAGACTGTAATTGTATTCGCGAGGGTCGGTTGAAATGGACACTAAAGCATGGCCGCTCTCCATATCTGAGGGAATGGATTGATTACGGCAAGAGAACGACTATGGTATCCAACACTGATGAACCAAATGAGAAGTACTCCACCCTTCCTGGTCGCCAATATTTGTTCGCGCTCAAACTATCCACCAAAGATCAAAGGTTAAGATTGATGGGCGAGCAGCCAATGTTTACAAGGCCGTTCTGGGGAATGTGTCAGGAAATGAGTCTGAGTCGGATGAAGAAAATGCGTACGTATTCATTGTGGCTGCAGCAAACGGGCTGTTGCTGGGCATGGCAACCGCTTCCCGCGCCAATCACCGTGACGGGAGTGCAGGTCAAGCCGACAAGGCCTCCAGCGCTCGTCGCGGCACCAACGAGGTTGAATGCGGTCAGGACGGTGTCCGCCTGGTTCAGCTGTACAAATCCATGTTAATCGTGCTCTGAAAGTAACGGGATGCTAGACATACAGTCTGCACACTGTTGCAGCAGTTGATTGCGCCAGTGTTACACTGGTTACGCGCTTCGAGGTGCGAAGCAGAAGTAAGGAGTGCCAAGGGAAGGAGAGCGAAGAAACGAGCGAACATCCTGGAGGATGGAGTAGGTATGCAAACGAGTGGACTGGTTGATATGAGCAGGCGATGAAACCTGGTGTTTTACCCAGCTTTCGCTGCTCATTTATACCCCACAGGCAGGTCCTTGTCGTCCAACCTTCAAAGAACCGCGCTGCCCATTCTGCAAATTCAGGTGTCAGCTGGCCTTGCGCTGTCACAAGCTTTTCTGTCGGTGCATTCAAGTTGAAGGGGGACCTGAATTTGTTCGTTCTGGCCCCCCGTCCAAGGGGAGACATCATATCGGAATCTGGCTTGATCATTGTCACTTTGACCTGACAAGATCATTCAGCGCATCACATTCAAGTTATGTACCAGAGTTGCAAAGCCCGACAGGAGGGAACTTCAGAACTTGGTTTGTACCAAACCCCAGAACGTCAGAGGGGTTGTCTTGGTAAAGACATAGTATTCCCGCATGCATCTTGGACCTGATGCATGATGTTCGACAAGAATCAATTGGCCGATCGATGAGTGGGCTCTTTCCATCTCATTAAAGCTCCGACGCAGCTTCGGCAATTTATGCCGTGGAGAATTGGCTTTCAGAATTCGAAAGTGGCTGTCGTGCCGATCGTGTCGCCGCAGAATCTGTCACGGTTGTGAACACATGCCATCAAGGAACATTGTACCCTGCACTCATTTCCAAAGCAAACAGCCTCGAACAGTGTCAGTAGATAACTGAGACATCCATATTGTACCGATTTCGAAACTGAATGTGAGTCCTCTGAGGTATTCGTGGTATAGTTGAAATGGTGCCAGTACCAGACGAATAGTTAACCTCAGAGGGATACTCACTCCCAACGCGACTCAATGGAGAGGTCTCACCAATTCCCTGTCCCCCCACCGATAATGAAGGCAATTTCGAAGTCATACTCCATTGGTAATTTGGCGGAAAGTTGGCTACGAGGCGACTCTTGGTGAATCTCTTCTTCGTTCGTAAGCCTTCATCGAGTCGCCAAGGACCTACGGGCACACCTCGACGGAACGATGAACTGTAGGTGATTGAGCGAACTCAAACTGAATTACTTCCTAATCTCTCTTGGTATACCACCATCTCGCCGACTGGGTATTCATAGACACCACGTTGGCAAATTCTATGACTTGCCTTCCATTGCGTTCCAGGCCTGATATAGACAGACAGGGGTCATCGTGGATGTCGATCATACCTATTTCAAAGCAAAAAATGGAGGTGCTCGGGAGTCCTGAATTCTAGTGGTGTCGATGTCTTATTCTATGTCTTGTCCATGTCGGTTCCTCGAATGTTTTTCATGCACGTGCATCGGGGAACGCCACTGTCCCGCTGCCCGCCAACAGATCGGGTAGTATCGGATGTGGTAAGTCATCATGGTTGTGCCTCACCCGTCCTAGTCATGCCCGTCTCGATTATCGGCACCGCGGGTGACTGACTGTTCTTGAGTTCTAGCGCACCCTGACATTATCGGGTTGACACTGCGGTGTTCCACGCCAGGCCTGAGATCTGGAACTGTTCATGACATTCCCGGGTTCAGAGGTGACCCTGCTCCTCGATTGCGAGTTATTCTCCCCCTCTCTCCTATTTACCCCTCCAAAGGACGCCCTGGGTCCGAACAGGGGAAAACGCGCCTTGCATTGACGTCCTTTGTCACGCGTCGTACTTGCCCAGCACAAGTCCCCTCATTCAATCTCTCGACCGCCGTCGGGTTTCTCTATCGCCCTTGCTTCGGGCCCGCCCCAGTCCCTGACCTTGCACACCTCGACACCCCGGACCACAAACACGAACACGAACACGGGATCCATAACTCGCGCGGCCACAAGTGACTCCGCTACGATGATGCCCATGTACGTCTCGCGGATGGAACGCCTTCCACCTTCACAAGTACATCCCTCACGGGCCCGTACGCTTCGCTTCTCCTCGGGTTCGTCTGGACTTTGGTTTTGAATACCCAGAGCTTGGCACCGCGGTTCACCCGACGCACCGCCATGACATCCACATACCACCCAACAGAAACGCATGCTTCGATAACCATGCAGGACGATATTCGCATTCAGTACATATACCCTCTTGACCATATGCGTGGCCGTGGCGTTAGATCTGGCATTCTCCAGCGAAGCCCACCAGCCGTCATCGGTCCGGGCTCGTTCAATTGAATACCACTGCGTCATCTTTCTTGGTCAAGTCACAGATCCGAATCGGCGCGGGGTTTCACAGAAGCTCCAAGAAGCCTCTTCATAAATATAGATACGCGGAACGTGGCGGATAAGGCAGGTCGTATCCGTACTTGGGGCATGCAACAGTATCATTCCCATCGGAAGGTCGACTCATGGCGACGCGACGGATAGCGTGGGTCTTTGGAACCAGCGCTGCGCGACGTGAAGATGGGTGATTGGCTGTGTATTGGAGCAGTGCTGACGACCACACGGAGACGAGCAACGATTGATGTTACAACGCAGGATGAACAAAAAAAAGCGTAATAAAAGAACCTAATGTGGAGAGAATAATAAGTGGAGATAATATACTCGTGACGGTCGCAAAGAGCGATAAGGAAACTGCACTACCGGTGCTTGTGAAATGGAGAAAGGAGTGAAAATGAACAGGCAGAAGAAATGTACCAATAATGTTAAGAGACAGTCGTGAATGGCGTTGCGAGGGAACGATAGTGGAAAAGTACTAGCAATCTCAGGTTGGAATGACAATCAGCCTTCTTGTTCCATGGCTTCCTTCTCGTGTTTCTTTTTCATCGCACTCACTATGAAAGGAAAGAAACCGCGTCAGACGGATGGAACCCACAAATAGAATCTTGCATACCTTCTCTCGATATCTGACCCGAATTGAGCCAACCAGCTGGGAAGGCAGCAACAATCTATAGCAGCGACTTTGAGTTTGCACGCAGACACTGAACACGTTTGACTCACTTTTTGATAAAGCACTTTCCGTGTACCTTGCTCGCTTACTTGAGCGTTACTACCTTCCAATTCACTGTAGACGGGATTATGAACGAATGACGCGGCCAAACCGGATGATGCAACGCACTTTTTCTCGTTCTCCAACCGACAGCACTCATTGCTCAGCATAACAAGTTGCCATGTTATCGACTTCATCGCCTCCGTCAGGCGATACTTTTGAGCCGGAGGGTGAGCATCTCTTGCTCCGTCGTGTTTGGTCGTTCCGGAAGCGCCTTCTCCTTCCGCACCGCTGGCAGCACCACCGTCTTCCGGATGTGCATCACCGGCAGTTGGAGTTGAAACAGTACCAGTCTCTGATTCTGCCTTGGTTTTTTCTTGTCGTTTCTCTGAGCAATCCGAGATGAGCGCTTCGTGACAGGAGAGAGGGAATAGGACATACCCCATGCAGCAACGCTTTTCTCCCACTCTTCTCTAGCTTTAGGAAATCCATCTTTCGTCAGTGTCGCAAGTCGTTCGAGTAATTCTTCTTGTTTGTCCATCAAAATCTTGAGGTGGTCGTGGAAAATAGTCCTCTTGATAAGTTTCTGGTGGACAGGTCAGTTCTTCTGGATCGGACGGCCAATAATGGGAGACGAACAGTCATCGTGAACCGATTATAGGGGAACAATACAGGCATGAGGCTGAAAAAGTCTTCATCATACTCTCCGAGCCTTACAGCCTTCAGTGCAACGTCGGCGAGAATTGGCTTGACCGAAGGTGGAAATTTCCCCTTGACATCCCATGATTCTGCAAATTGATTAGCAGCTATCGGCCGATGATGGTTGCTGCCAATCACAAACCTTTCGAGATGGCAGCCTTGAGCTCCTCGAAGGAGGCTTGGAGTTCAGGGTGGAAATCGCGCTAAAGGTGACCGTCAGGGTGAGAGAGTTGAGTGGGCGGAGAAGCATACCAGGTCGACAACTTTCCTCTTCTTGCCATTCTCCTCGATGATAGTGTAGTTCTTCCGCTTCTTCCCGGCCTTGTCATCGCCGAGTAGACTGATAGGATGTTCCTTGGAGCCATCTTCTTGCTTGCTGGGCCCGGGCTCGGTTGCTGGAAGCTTCCTGGACTTGGGTTTCTTGGGGGTGCTACTATAGGGGCTGTGAGCGGTATAGATTACTATGGTAAAGAGACGGTCTGACATGTCCTTCATAAGGGCAACCTCTCCGCTTGACACGTAGAAACCCTGTTGTTTCGTCTGAGCAAAGTGAGTTCGGTTGTCAACGTTCAACTCGGAGTCGTCGATGAACGGGTCTGTGACGTCGTAGTATTCGGAAGTTGTAGGTTTCTTCTATAAGCATGATTAGTGTTTCCCTACACGGGATTATGACGTGGCCAGTAGTAGTACCTTCTTCCTTTTGGGCTTTGCTTGGTCATCGTGCGTCTCCTCGCCCTCGCTCTCGCTGATGTCTGGCTTAGGAGGTGGTGGAGTCGGGGGTCGCTGACCGGAGGCTTTGGCAATAGCCGCGATATCGACCTCGTACTTTCCAGGGCCTCCCAGTTTGATGTCGAGCCGAATTGTCTCGAGTAGCTGTGGAGGTGCGGGTTGTGGTGGTGGTGTTGGAGAATGAGAGCGCGGTCGCGACTGTTTCGACGACTTTGGTTTCGGTCCCGTGCCCGCAGTCGAGGCAGGTTTTGAGTCGGCGGCCGATGCCGAGTGTCTCATTCTCTTGGAAGGAGGTGGTTTGACATCGTGGCTGACGTCGGCGACGAGTGTGCGTCTGTCATTGCCGGAGGGAGGGCCGACAGAGTTGTCGCGGCTGCTGAGCTCGATAACGTCGCTGCGAGCAGAGATTGCGGAGTTGTGGCTTGAATGCGACGTGGGCGGAACGTCAGCGGGAGATCTTGGGGAAACCTCAAGTGTTTTGTGATTTACATCCAACATTTCAACGTCGTCTGCCATGTTGTGGACGTGGCAGACAGAAAATGACGACGGACGGGGGGTTGGAAGGTGGGGACGAGGAGGAGACGGTGTTGCGTTGGAGGATGCCTAAAAAGGAATGTCTCACATCTCCCTGCCCCTTTCTCAGCATCTTTCGGCGATTTTTTTCAGCCTGCTTTTCGACCTGTCGGCTTGGAATTTCGCAACTCAGCCTCATCCTTCAACTTGACCTAGCACAGCCACAGATGACTAAGCATTTCCCATCACCAAACACCGACTCTCGGCATCTTCCGGTATGACATGCTCCTCCTCCCCCCCTTCCGACCCATCCTTATGTTCATAACCACGATCACGAAATAAAACATTTCGTCTCACTGTCGAAACCAAAAATAACGACTACCTCCATGACGTCTGAGTTTCTTCTGTGTCCCAATCTAAGAAACATCATGCGATAAAAAGAGTATGTTAATGACAATATGCTCACGACGCGCAGGTGGAGATCTATCCCCAATCACATATTTGAATGTGTCCAAGTTCCTCGCAGACGGTAATTCCTTTTTTTTCTCCGACCAATACTCTCTGATGGAGATCATCACCACGGCCATCATCTACTCTACAGCAGCCAATCCAGAGACCTCCGACGACCTTCACGAAGACTCATATCTCAAGCCCCCCCTTTTGGAGGATGGATGATCATATCATGACGTCCTACATTAGTCAAGGTCCGCTGGCGTAACCCAGCTGACGCATCCTCCGTCACCAAAGTGCCATTGAAAGTCATATTGGTCACGGTGATCTCCCTCCCGCCGTTCATGTCGGACTATATCATCTTCGGACAAGCCATATTTTGCAACGGAAGCCCGCATTTTCGCCACCGGTTTTGAAAAAAAAAAAACGAAGATTGGTTGTTGTCGGGCATCAAGTGGTGCTTGAACCGACCAAGTAGCATTTTGGGGCTGAGCACCGCAGCAGATACCATATCTGATGATTCGCCGACCCGGTGGCATGTACGCCGATCAAGATCAAAGTTCCAAGGCATTCTTGTCGGTCACATCGTGGATTCTGTAGCAGGGATGGGACGCTCAAACAACTCTTGGTTTTGAAACACGGTGGAAGGTATACATTCATCTTCTGTCCCTGTGTCTGTTTGGGAGTTCCCTGGGTTATATGCCGAGCCCGGTCTTCTCCTTGATCCATTCATTTACAACGTGATGCCCTCAGTTGTCCTGCAGATGATCTGGCTCGAACGCGACAATCGTCTCTACCAATATCGAAACAGGTGTTGTCACTCGTGAGCGGTTGCGGTTGTGGGAGTGGACAGTCTTGGCCACGGACCGTTGCTCACAGAGGCTTGTTTTCAAAGTTCACTCACGACTCCTCCAAACTAGTGCTCTTCACCCTGAACCACGAGGGACACTGGGTCAGTAGACTACTCGATCGTTCCGTGGTTTGTCTCCAGGGTAAGCCACAGTGACCCTTTTTGCAAATGCATTCGTACTGAGTTAATAATTCAGCGCAAGAAGCCATCGATGATCTCTCGCAGTCGGTGATACCCGTACCTGACAGACCCAGCCGAGACCGTTGTATTGCAATCCAGACAGCGACGGCTACCGAAAGCCCTATTGTATCGTGTTTGTTACATCCTATGTGTACAGCGAGATTCCTGCCGTTGGTACCGCGTTTACTCTCAAAGGATGTGAGTCTCTTCATCCGTCCACGATGTGGCGCTAATCTTCAACGCAGATACTGCGTCCATGCTGAACCATACTGAAAACACCCAGTTTTGGAGATAAATATATCCCCAAACTCGTCGGTCAAATCGAATCCCCGATATTTCCAATCGTATGGCGACCGTAGAAGAGCTCGTCAAATGCGGTATCCCTGATCGCGAGAGACAGCTCGTGCTCGGAGGCAGCCACGGTGGTCTCATCACAGGCAGCCTAAGCCTCTCCCTTCTTGGGTTCTAATCCCCCGATATATGTACGATCCGATAAAACCCGTCTCCGCTGGTTGTAATCATCGGCCAATGTTGGGACGGGCTCAAGGCTGTGGTCATGATCAACCCGATGGCGTCTTTGAACCAGTTCGCCACGTCCGATATGCCCGACTTTCCTTTGACGGCGATAGGGCTACTGTACAGGCTAGTGCAGGCGTGACCCCCCCAAGGCGTACAAGAAACTATAGGACGTCTCGCCCGTCGCACAGGTCGGAAAAGTGCGCGCGCCGGTTGTTGTTGATCCTCGGCTGGGGCGACTCTTGTGTGCCAGCGACGCGAGGGAGGAGCTACTCTCACACACTTGATCAAGGCGATGACCTTTGCCGGTTGAAGGGCATGGTTTTGAAGGCGTGGAGACGCCTAGGATCACTTATGAATTTATACGAGAGTGATTCAGGATGTATGCTGTGGGTAGGAAGGCTGACTACCACAAATTTGCGAGCCGATGTAGCCAGACATAATAAGTACCAACTGGTGACTACGTACCCGGGCCTGTCGGAAGACAACTCAAGCTAGCAGAATCTCATTCTCGGACGCCTAGCTAGTAGAAGTTGACTTGAAGGAAGACTCGTTACTGGTCTTGCGGCACACCTTTTTTTTTGTCCTCGGATTTCTGCCTTGGTAATAGATCCGCTTGTGAATCACTCACAGGTCGAAGCCAACACAGCCATTATCGCTTCAATATACGGTCAATCCCACCGTCAGCGCCGGTGCTCTCATGGTAAATTAATAGCCGGCGGGAGGGACCTGGACCATGTGCGTCCTACTTTAACTCAACCGCATGCACTATTGTCACATTGCACCTGTAACGGTACGCCCCCATCATTGTGCGCAGTCTCAGGACGGCAGGTCCCCCCTGCCCCGCACCAAGCCAAGTTTCTCAAGGGCCCGCCATGTCTGAATCGACAGCGACAGCGTTGGCGATTTCCCTCGCGAGAGGGCCTCTCATTGGCACGTTCCTCGGTTTAGTGCAAGTTCACATCTCTTGCTATACCCGCAGCCCGTTTCTCACAGAGCACTTTGTTTGGGGACGTTACAGTCTATACGGGGTTACTTGCATGCAGGCTTTCTTCTACTTCCGGACATACGAACATGACACCTGGAGACTCAAGACGACGGTATGTCATTCCGCCGAGCCATCGGAACGCATCCTGGGCCGCTTGCTGATCTCGACCCGTCTTAGGTGGCATTACTAGTGTGAGAGCTGTTTCTTCTACAGATTATTCATACTCACGTCGTCTCGTTACAGTGTCCTTGAGACTATCCATGCTGCAATGACCATATGGATCATGGACGACTACCTGGTTGTGCAATATGCCAACGAGGTAGCGTTGAAGGCAGCGACTTGGTTCGTGTCTTGGCTTGACTTTGTATGGCATTTGACCATGAGCTTTCACAAAGGTCATCAACAGTAAGTTCCTGATTGTATTTTTCAAGAAGATCCGGTGATATGGATCATTCGGCAAAGTCTACTTATATCGTCGGGGTGAGCACCGTCCATCGGTCTGACACCGCCTAGAGCTGACCTATTGAAGCTCTTCATCGATTTCTATGTTTATCTGTAAGTCTAGTGCCAGTTCTTTTGATGTATGAGGTATTTACCTTGGCTTTTCACAGCTACTTTACCTGGCGAATATGGTTATGTCAGTCTACCTGTTCATGCGTCATCCCTGGGGGGAGGTCTCATGTGTTTATCCAGTTACAAAGAGTATATGGATCGTCGTTCTCATGGTATGCTGTTTTGACACCGCTTGCATCGCCGTACCTGAACATGAGCAATCAACACTGGCAGTCTGCGCTCTCTATATCACGGACAGGCAAGTATATCAGCAACGTTCAGTTTTCCCATTGTACTCACTTCTGGCATCTCCCAGCCATAAGTATAGTTGCCAGTGTCATCAGGTAAAACTAGCTGTCCTCTTGCGCACTTGCATCATCTCATCATCCTCGCAAACGCCACAGCGTCCTAAAACCGACCTGGAGAAACTATCTGGACAGCTCCAGAACGCTCCTTATCGTCGGAAACATGCTCTTTATCGCCGGAGACACCTTCTCAGCTAGCGCGATGGCCTACCATCTCACAAAATTCAAGTCCTGGGCGCACGCGCTTCCGCTCAGTCGACCGCGTCGAATAGACATCCTCTTGAACCGCCTCCTCATCTTTGCTGTCGCCACCGGCGCATTGACGTCGTACGTACTTGGTTTCGATCGGTGTGTGGTGACGCCATCCCACTGACGCGTCTGATACACAGGCTCGTGGACGTGATCGCACTCATACTGGTACGTCCTCTCATTGACTCACCTCGGCGTACAACCGTCCGAATCCTGAAACGCGCGACGCGCGGCTTCTCCCATCAGACACTGACACAACCGCAAAGCCTCGCCTTTCTGAGCGCCGTTCTCATCCAAACACGACGTACGTCCCCCCCTCTCTCTTCTCTCAAGTGCTGAAAAACCGCGCTGTATCCCTCCCCCCCGAACTCGTGACGCCTAAAATTGCACCTCGCTGCCGGTAAAACCACAGTCTATGCCAACTCGCTCCTCGCATCGTAAGTGATCCTCTTTCGTCGCCATCACACGACTCCCAAACCGACTCCCCCGCCTTGCTCGCGTACCCACACGAACAAAAAAAAAACAGACTCAACATCCGAAACGCCGCCTCCCGCGCCTACGAAGACGCCCAAAGCACACCCATCGAACTCCCCGTCATTTCTCTCCGATTCGCACGTCCCTCGGATCTCTCGACCGTCTCTGAACAAGGTGGGCGAGACTCGCATGTGCATGACGTGCGTCTGTTTCCCTCTCCCACTCCCCCTCTCCCTGAATGCTGCTTTACTGAGTGTCGCGTCGTCCAGGCGAGAAAGTCGGCCGTCGAGTCGTGGAATACGACACACGTCCAGAGTAGTACGACGACATTGCCTCCTGTGCCGGTTTAAATCTCGCTCTCTAAAATACCTGCGTCGATGATACGCTCCGTTTATCTCTTTGCATGCAAGTAGATCAATACTTGCCCCACACATATACCATCATCAACATACACCCGTTATAACAATTATTTAAAAAAAATCGTTGTTCAGAGTGATATTACAAATAGCTGTATAGACAGTTCATGGCCAGCGTGCAGAGATGGTCGAAAAATGAATCTCAGTCAGGGAAGGGAGGGAAAGGGAGAAAAGAAATACAAATGTGTCATGCGACACGAGTCCACCTCAAAATGAGGTCCGAACCCCGCCAAAGAGAGAGGGAGAATACCCTGCTGGAGAGCAGTTAGAGAGTGTGGCGGGCGATCACGAGATCACGTCGCGAATTCGACTAGTCTATCCAATCTACTGTTTTGCCTTGGCAGCCATCTAAATCAAGCAATGATATCAGTGATCGAGGACGATGGAAGTGTAATAACCAAGACGGACCAGGTTGAGTGCGGAACCAGCCTTGAACCATTCAATCTGGCCCTCGTTGAACGAGTGCGCAAGAGGAAATTCCTGGAAATGACAAGACGTCAATATCGAGCTCACGATATGCCATCTCGAGTTACTGACATCCTTGGAACCATCAAGATGCTTGGCAACGAGGGTCAAGTTCTTGCCGGGGGCAAACGACTCGAGACCGAGAATGTCCACCTTGTCGTGGGGTTGGACCTTGTCATAGTCCTCAGGGTTGGCGAACGTCAGGGCGAGCATACCCTGCTTCTTCAGGTTGGTCTCGTGGATACGAGCAAAGGAGCGGACAATGATAGCAAGACCACCCAGGTAACGGGGCTCGAGGGCAGCGTGTTCGCGGGAGGAACCTTCACCGTAGTTGTGGTCACCAACGACGACCCACTTGATGCCGTGGTCGCGGTAGTAGGCACCAGTTTGGGGGACACCGTCGTATTCACCAGTAATCAAGTTCTTGACCTTGTTGGCCTCGCCGTTCTCAGAGTTAATGGCACCGATCAAGCAGTTCTCTAAGACAAGGTAAGATTGGAATCCCGGCAACACCATGGCAGTAACTCACGGGAGATGTTCTGCAGATGTCCACGGTACTTGAGCCAGGGTCCACCAGCACTGATGTGGTCCGTTGCTGCCAAGCGACAATTAGATTCACCAATATCAACCACCAGAATTGTTCACTTACTGCACTTGCCCTTGACCTTGATCAAGACAGGGAGGTCAGTGGAGGTCTTGCCATCCCAAGGCTGGAAGGGCTGAAGAAGTTGGAGACGGTCGCTCGCGGGGCTGACAGCGACGGCAACGGTAGCACGATCTTCAGGGGGTGGCTGGAAGGTGTCCTGACCGGGGTCGTATCCACGGGGAGGGAGCTCGTTGCCAGAGGGGTCAGAGAATTTGAAGGGCTTGCCATCAGTACCGGTGAGGGTATCAGTGACGGGGTTGAAGGTGAGGTCACCAGCAAAGGCCATTGCAGTCACGATATCGGGAGAGGCGACGAAAGCGTGTGTAGCGGGGTTAGCATCGTTGCGACCAGTGAAGTTGCGGTTGTAAGAAGTGATGACTTGGTAGAGTTAATATAATTCTCAAGTAATCGAGAGACGACTCACTCGAGTTGACCTCTCCCTTCTTAACATCCTGTCTGTCCCATTGACCAATGCAAGGGCCACAGGCATTCGCAAGGACGAGACCGCCAACATCCTCGAAAGCACCTATTTGGCCATCACGCTCAATCGTAGCACGAACTTGTTCAGAACCAGGTGTAATGGTGAACTTGCTCTTGATCCGAAGACCATGTGCAGAAGCTTCCTTGGCAATCGAGGCAGAGCGAGACATGTCTTCGTATGAAGAGTTGGTGCAGGAGCCAATGAGAGCGACCTTGAGTTCCTGAGGCCAGTTGTTCTTCTTGACCTCCTCGGCGAACTTGGAGAGAGGGGTGGCAAGATCGGGAGTGAAGGGACCGTTGATGTGGGGCTCAAGCTCGGTCAAGTTCTATTCCAGGATGGTCAGAATGTACACTGGACGTTGAGAACGAACACCTACGATGTCAATGACCTGGTCATACTCGGCGCCCTCATCAGCCTTGAGGTTGTGCGAGAAGCGCTGAGCGTATTGGGCAATCTCTGAGCGCTTGGTTGCATTCAAGTAGTCGACCATGCGGTGGTTGAAGGGGAAGAGCGAGGTGGTAGCACCGATCTCGGCACCCATGTTACAGATTGTAGCCATGCCTGTGCAAGAGAGCGACTCGACACCAGAACCGCGGTACTCGACAATAGCACCAGTTCCACCCTTGACAGTGAGGATACCGGCAACCTTGAGGATGACATCTTCAATACGACACCATGAGCAACAAAAATGCAAAGACTAGTTGAACAATCCAACCTTTGGGAGTCGTCCAGCCACCGATCTTGCCAGTCAAGTTGACACCAATAACCTTGGGGCACTTGAGCTCCCAAGGAATACCAGCCATCACATCGACGGCGTCAGCACCACCAACACCACAAGCGACCATTCCGAGACCACCCGCATTGGGCGTGTGCGAGTCGGTACCAATCATAAGCCCACCAGGGAAAGCATAGTTTTCCAATATGATCTGGTGAATGATACCAGAACCGGGCTTCCAAAAGCCGAGACCATACTGCGCGATTCTCACCTCAGAAAAACGCAATCCCTATACGGGAAAAGGAAAACAACCCACCTTGGCGGTAGCCGTTGCCAAGAAATCATACACTTCCTTGTTAATGTCGATGGCACGTGCCAAATCCTTGACACCACCAACTTGAGCCTCGATCAAGTGGTCGCAGTGGACAGTCGTAGGGACGGCAGCAGTGTCCATACCGGCCGACATGAATTGCAGAAGTGCCATCTATATCACGTAAGCGCTAATCGGACCGGGACATACGGAAGGAGCATACTTGGGCGGTTGCATCCTGGCAAGCCACACGCTGCGGAAACAGTTCTTGAGACAACGAAGCTGGATGAAAGGGAGCAAACGTACATCGGGACGAAGTTTGAGGTAGCTGACACCTCGAACGAGATCCTGGTTGTGAGGATCATCCAAATGGCCATACACAATCTTCTCCGACAATGTCAATGGGCGGCGTAACCTGAGGTGTCAATAAGTGTCAGCGAGGCGTTCCGTTACACGAGAAGAGGGGTCCGAGCACCTTTCGCGGACGATGGCGAGGTTGTCCTCGATACGCTGATAGTTTATGTACGCTCCCTTTTCGAGAAGCGACATAGGAACCTTTGTATCGCCGATACGTGTGGCGACGGTGGCCATCCCAGCGACGAAGCGGCGCACTGAGCGCAGAGCATCACGAGCTCTTGGAGTGATACTGAGCATCGTCGGGAATAGCGTCGACAGCGACGATGAGTTGGGCCAGAGCTTCAAAAGAGAAAAAGTGTTGCTTCCGGCTATTTCCGTCCGGTAGGTCCGTTTTATGGCTTACTGTAACCCTTGTGATTGGACCGTTGCCGGTCCTTACAAATTTTATCTCCGCCTCAAATCTGCCGAATTCGGCATCCTCTCGGCCGCTCTGTTGCCGATGACGGTCACCGAGTCAGGCTCGGGGTACATATGGGTCGGAAGTTCGTTTGGGTAAACTGCCAGTAGTGTGTGTGTGCTGTAGTCTAGCACCCTTACTTGAATCAAGACGGGCCCCGACTTGAAAACACATGCCGCCACTCACGGCATTCACCCACAGTGGGAGCAATGTATCATTTCATGGCCGCCACGCTCGCTTCTTCCCACACGCAAAAAAAGTGAGCGCAGATCGACAAGTATGTACACCACCCCGCTGCAAAACGTGCCTGACGTACGCCGGAATCGACGCCACACGCATTCGATGACTGCATTGACAAATCACATACTGACGGATGCGTATCCGAAACTCGTGCCCTCCAGTCCCCTTGCGATGAGCGTAAATTGCTGGGCAGCCTCCCTCGTCTTCTTCGGCGACCTCGACCTACGATCAACCAATATATCAGTATGACCTCGCGGGTCGGACTCGGTGGAGCACCTACCCAACCACAGCCTTGATAAATGCCCGCTTGGCCTCCGGAGTAGCCTTGGACTGCACGAAATCCTCCTGGGATAACATGCCTCGGTAAGCGCGACAGCGTCCCCGAAGATGACACTGCATCAACACATACGGTAAAGAGTATCTCATTCATCCATTCCCTCGTTTCCGACGGATATTTCGACACAATCGTGGACAATAGCTCGATCAGGTTCTGAGTCGCCGACCTTGGGGCCACACCCGCGAACCCAGTCAAGACCGCCCGAAGAATCGGCCGACCATGCATTCGAAAGAGGATCGTGCTGGCTTCTCCAAGGCCATCGCTTCCAGCAGTGCGCCGAATGAGCGTTTCCTAACGCGGTTATCGCTGAGCCCATTATGCCTGAGGCGGTAGGATCTTCGACCCACCAGGAACGTGCATGTCGCAACCAGAGAATAACGCTCCTGGAGCGACAACGAGCTGACCGCACATTGCATCAATGCATCGAGGGCACCAGGTGGTAGATTGTAGAATACTGCCACAAAGTGCTTTGCCACCTGTCCACATGCATGTATTTAGCACACGGCGGAAAAGCCCGACCAAATAGAAACTCACGCTGTCCAAGCAGCCAAAGAATGCTTGTACAATGTCAGGATTCTAGAATCGCGTCAGTTCCAAGGCTCGTTATTTGTATCGGGGATTTCCTCACAGATTCCATGGCTCCTGGTTGGCCGAGCATTGACAGCGATGTCTGTAACAGAACAGGCAGCGCATTCGACACGACCCTCATTCCCTCGACATTCGGTGGTGTTTTCAGCGTCGAATTCGTGAACATGATCGGGGGGTCCAGTTGAATGATGTGCATGTTCGCTAGCGTGAGCCACACTGCCGTGAGCTGCCTTTGAGATGCAATACATATCAGCTCCAACAGTGGACCCGGCGGCAGAGACAACAGTGTGATGTCACTAGGCAAGGAAGTAATAGAGCGCAAGAACTCGCTGAGCGCCTGCATATATTGCACGCCGTCAACCCACTTCTATCCACATCTCACAAAAAAGAGACTCACGTCGGACACGCTCGCATCTGTCGACCACAGATCGAACGCACTTCTCACCGCTGCAAATAAACTTTCTCGGAGCTTGATCATCCTGTAATCGTCACGGGCCCGCCGCAAACGCTCCGCTTCTGCCCGTTCAGCAGGCGTTTCATCGATGATGAGCAATGAATCTGCCGTGCGGGTAAGCCCCTTTGCTACTCCCGACAGTGTTTGGAGCTGAGCGATTGCTACAGCACGCGCTTCTTCGGGAAGCTAGCAACGAATCATTGCAACCTTCAGCAGTGTCACGAATGAAGCGCCATGAATACATACCCGCGACGAGGACCGCAAAGCGTGTTCGAGCTTTTCAACAACAGGGCTCACGATGGCGAGCACTGGCGGGATCTCTTCTTCAGGCGGCAGTGCTTGGACGACACTCGCTATCGACTGCAAAACCTTGCTTTTCTCCGTGTCCTGAGATGCGAACACTGAGAAGATGGAGACGTGCGGGGCCACAAACATCACTCACGGGGATGCCAGTCAACCCAGCGTGCAACTCTGCAAATGCCGATATGTGCGGTGCTAGGGCGGCTCGATTGGCATCACAGAGATCCCGCAGCGCGTTCGCAGCCGGCAGACAGAGCGACGGCTCGGGTAAAGCAGCAACGACGTACGAAATAGCGTTCATGAGAAGAGAAGGTGACGATGTAGGCGTACTCGTAATAGATTGAGTGGTGAACCATGACGCGTACGTACCTTTACACGGAGAAGCGTGCTTCATCAGTCTCGTTTCGTGACACAAAATCGAAACATGACTCACCGGTGAGGCTAAGCGCAGTGCGTCGTATCCTGTCTTGACCGGTCGTTGGTAGGCATCCGAGTACATCCGGTCCGAACAATCGAGCAATGAACTGATTGTCCTCAAGAGGGACTGCCTCCTGAACAGACATGATACAATGCAAGGTAGCTTCTATTTCCTAAGAGAATAATGAATGAATTTGGATCGAATGGGGGATTAGTAGAACATCCCACCTCCCATCCATTGGATTCAGGTCTGCTTGCAAGCCGTTCTTGGATATCATTCAAATAATAGCCCATCATGTCATTGCGGAGGATATAGTATCTGGGAACCGTCAACTTTGTCGACCGCGTCAATACCGTATACATACGCATTTATGAGCGTATCGCCCACATCCCTCCGGTAACTGAAATCCATGAGCAGGCTCGTTTGTGAAAGGGGGAAGACACCACTGACACCTGAAACTTGTCCACCTGATCTATCCCGTATCGAACCAACGTTAGCGCGGGTCTTGCATCCTGATCTCAAACAACCTACCTTTTGGCCACCCACTCAATATGTTCTGTGGTGGCCACGCAACCTTGCTTCTCAAGATCTTCACAAGCTCAACATACACAGCATTCACTAACGCCAGCCTATTGCTTTCTTCCACATCCGCGGGTGGAACGCTACCCGTCTCATCATCCCCCTCATCATACTCCACACTCCAGAGCGATTCCTGGAAGAGATACCAAAACCCAAGCGTCATCTCACTCTCCTCTTCGTCTACACCAAAGTAACCAGGTAAACCAGTGTAACCGAGCAACAGTCGAAGGAAACTCTGTATGAGCTGCGATCGTGTGTGTGGAGACCCCGCGACTGATTGTTGTGAAGTGATATTGGTGGCGAAATATGTATTCGAGTGGTCGCCAAGAGTTACAATGAGCTTGCATAGCGAGTGAGAGAGCTCTGAGGCTTCTCCGGCTACAATGTAATATCTAAGATGTCCCGTGTGGCATCAGTGAGGACGAGCAACGCACATGATGTACTGGACTGAAGAATTCGAGGACCCCATGTGTCGACCCAAACAAGCAGTGGAAGCGTGAGTGACATGACGCCCGCACCACCAGCCAACGAGGAACGCGTCATGATTTCCTGCAACGCATCCGAGGCCGGAGAGAAGATTTCGGCGTCAATATCAGTGTCCGGAGTTGGAGGGGCCAGTAGTGAAATTAACATTGGGATCAATGGAGTGATATCGCTATCGCGGATATCACCAAACAGTCAAAAAAGGTTCCCATGACGCAAGACGTACTTTCCACGAAGTACGGACATCCACGCTTGTAGACATTTGAGGGCAGAGTCTAATTCACGGACGCGCATTTGACTTCGAGGTTGGGTAATTATCGTGACTACGGCTTGTACGACGAGTGGAGCCGCGTCGAGGAGAGTCTGTTGTATCTGCATCCTGACTCGGTCATCGGTCTGGGATGCGTAGAGAGAAAACTCGTGAGATGCTTACTTGCTCGCGCCAATCAAGTCAGCTGTCTCGACTTCCTCTGCGACGATGGACAGCAAATCGAGCAAAACTTCTGTAGGAGTTCCGCGGCTGGACAAGAATTCGATGGTCGACACTATCCAATCCGGCCATATTGACGGAGAACCTGGGGCAATTTTCAACGCCAACGACGTGATCTGACAACGCTCGTCAGACGGATAAGCATATGTCGAAAGCTAATCACGTTACCGCAACGAATAATTTGCGAAGGATGATTTTGCTCTTTCCCGACACGATCGAATGGGACGTGAGTTCAAGCACCAAATCGCGTAGGGAAGTGGCGTTGTGCGCTGGAAAGGTATCCCTAACGTGTGTGTCAATCGACTCAACTCGGTTTGCATGATCAGTGACGCACCAATCCCTGGCGATTTTGACCTGAACAGTATGTGCACCAAAGAACTGGACATTGACGTCGTCGTGGTTCAAAAAGGGGATAACCAAACCCCACGCCTCGTATCGTTTTTGGATGTCGAAGAGTTCTTGTTGAAGACGACGTTGTGCGTCTGAAGAGCCAGCGCTGGCGGGGGAATAGGCCTGTTGTATGAGCTACGAAGAGTTGGATGGGATCAGGCCAGGGCAGTTCTGGAGATCGCTTTTTTGGAGTACCTGAGCCGCTTGAACTATATCAGACTGAGGCAATTTCGGAAGAAAAGTCGGGTTTGCCATTGACGGACGGAAAGTGTTCAAGACTTGCTGTGTGAAGATTGTGTTGGCATAGAGCAACGTTGAGCGCACAGGACGCGTTGAGGCTGGGCATCTCACAAGACAGGTCTATCAGTCACCCGACTCCTTTTTCGCATTGTCTATCCTAAGGCAATACCAGACCACGATATAAATCGCCGAACCAACGCCGCCAGCGCAACCGATGGCTCAAGCTCACCCGGCAAACTCAGCGCCTCAAACCGCCCCGCCCGCGCACACCACCCAGAGCGCCAACCACCACATCATCCAGCCCACACACCGGTCTCCTCACGGTTACACGCTCCAACACAATCCTGACACAGTTCATCACCCAGAAATCAATGACGGCGAGTTCGATGACATGAATGATGGCGGAGACAAGGAAGGCTCCGAATAAGCTTCCAAGCTGGCCAACCAGGTAATTCAACACCCGACTATCCAGGGTCAAGCACATCGATTGATGCCACCGACGGCCCCAAAGTTTGCTCAAAGAAGTCGACAACGGAGAATCGAAAAGCGGTGACCGTCGAGAGGGACGTTGCTGGGACAGGATGATGCATAAGATCGATAGAAATTGGTAGCTCTATTGGATCGCAAAGAATCCCACCAGATTGCCAAGAGGGACGCGAATACAGATCGCAAGAATTCTAGGAGGGGCGGGAGGGTGTGATCAAACAGAGAGCCAACGTCGAGTGAGCCAAACGTTTCCGGAGACAAAATGCGGATAGTCTGAAGGCGTGCGTCGAAAGCCAGGGCATGAAAGCCTGAAAGGCCCATGCATGAAACGCGGATCCCTTGGTTTCTGACAACCAATGAAGCATCGGGGGAAAAGTCAGCCACCTGAAACACGTACTGGCAGCTTGTCGTCAACGACCATTCGCCGGTGGCTCACCGGGCATTTAGAAGTCGCTTCGACAGGCCTGTGGAAATGGATACATGTGACAAACATGGCAGGAGCAAGCAGGTGCCCACGCTCGCTTATTCGTTCATTTGCCAGTCAGGTCACTCCTTGGTTTGGACGGTTGTTCTGATTTTTCCTTGTCCTTGCCTTTGGCTGGATGAGGGAACAAGTCGACATCCTCGGACGCGCTGAAACCGCCTTCAGATTGCTCTTCGGAGTCGGACTCAGTGTCGCTGAGTGCTTACGCTTGGGCAATTGAGAGAACACTGAGCACTCCGAAGCGTACTGAGAGGAAGCGTAGAGCAGTGCCATCAGTTTACCTAGATAAGGAAACGTAGCAGACGTACTGACCATTTTCGAGAGATCGTTTCAGCGAGTCAGTGAAAGGGCAGAATCGTATCATACTCACCAATCTCCGTGAAGGCCCTGCTTCACTTGCAATGTGATCGTCGTCGTCGACACTCCGAGTCTCGGAGTCTAGGCTGGCAGAAGCATCGTCCAACTGCTCATGCAGTTCAAGGTCTTCGTCATCAATCCATTGAACAACCCGTGGGGCATCAATGTCCTCTTCTTTTTATCGGAGTCTACGTTGGTGTCTTCGTCGTCGCTTCCGTCATCGTGAGCTTCGTGGAGACGCACTAGGGTGGAATTTGCAGGTTCAATACCTTCCGACTCCGACAAGAAATCGACGGCTTTCGGTCGAGCGTGTTTGGCAACATGAGCCTTTGACTACTGACCATTTTCGCGTCAGGGCGGGACATGGTCGACGGGCCATACTCGACTTCGCACTGACTGGTCTAATGGAAACATATGGGTACTTTGCAAAAGCCACAATTTATGTACATGGCCTAAAAGGAAAAAGCCTTTCGAAAGAACAACACCGGTGGTTTCAAAAGATCGACATTTGCGTTAGGCATGCTGTCACCAGGACGCAGGCCGAGTCCGCGAGAGATTGTTGCATTGGCCGGGTATATACGAGGTAGCGGGCAACCTCCATGGATTTCACTGCGACCGCTTGATGATTTTGAAGGTGGGACTGTCGTTGCCAGAGTCACCAAACACTCAAAAGAGCAAGTCAGATACGATGGTGTTGCTCATGCAGATTGACTTACGGTCGATTTGGTACAACCCGGTGTTGACGTCGGGGACTTTGATTTTAACTCTCCCATCTCGAATATTGAAGCCGCCAGCCAGGTGATAATCTAGGGGCCTGCTCAGTGTTGATACTGGATGAACTGGGTCAGATGCCTACTGAATCGGATGGTACCGTTCACGACGAGATATACGTGGCCGATAGAGTTGGTGATATTGGCAGGTGCGTCGTCGACCTTCCTGTAAAGAACATGATCTGAGCGAATACGGCGTTTAAGAATGAGTCGACATACCAGACGACAGGGTAATAGCCTCCCGTGTACCAAACGGTGGTAGAGTTCGGGCAAACGATCTCTGGGTTCCATTCGTCAAGCGGCGCAGACTCGGTAAGGGGCAGGGAGGCTGCGAGAGCAAGCAAGGCAATGAGACGCGTGGAGATCATGACAGACGCTGAAGGGTACTAAGATTGGAAGGGTGTTGTCAATTGGCCGACGACGACAGCAGACGTGCATATTTGTACCCCTGGAGTAAATTCTGGCGGGTCCAGAGTCGTCAGGGATAGATTACACGCTTTCAAGCCTGAAACATTGCCAGAATTATTGAACTCAAGCAGTTCGGGGTGGCAGCTCAAGGTGGCGGACAAGTTGCGACCATGAGGGCTTGCACGGGCAAACTTGTCAGAGGTGACTGGCACCGCGAGGCTCGCCTCACTTGCAACCGCGTGTGAGGCAGATCATCTTGATCGGACTCGGCTACACTGGGGTCTTCGTCGTCGCTCTCATCACCGTGAACTTCGTGGAGACGCGCTAGAGTGGAATGTGCAGGTTCAGCACCTTCCGATTCCGACAAGATTGACTGCTGATCGTTTTCGTAACGTACGTGGTCTAAAGAGAACAGCCTTTTGAAAGAGCAACTTCAAAAAAATCAGTATTGTGTTAGGCATATATGCATTAGGATGGAGTTGAAACACACTGTTAACGTTCAAGTTGTTGAGCTCAAGCAGTTCGGGGTGCCAGTGGCAGGCAGTTGCGACCATGTGGGCAGCGGGCAAACCTGTTACACTGAAAGCGAGGTAATCAGATCTCAGAGGTGGCTGGATCACAGAAGCAAGCCTTACCTCGCTTGCAATCACACCGGAAGCAGATAACTTGTACCTGGCAGGGATGGCGCGCGATTATCATGCGAGAAGGGATCAACATTGGATCCCGGAAAATCCACCTCCAGGGCCCAGGGGTAATATCATTTAATTGAACGTTTGAACGACGACTCGGATCTGCATGAGTGCTTGGCTGATTTCGTTGCTGAAAGTCAGCGTGTTTCTCATGCCTGGCAACCTGTGACTGAAAGCAAGATGGTACCATATGTAACATCGTTCTCACATCCGCGTTCGCGTCGCCGTTCTCACTTGCCAATGTTGCCATGTTTCACCTCAGCAGGCGTCTCGTGGTGAAGGGGCTCACTGCCATAGAATCGTCATAGCAAGATCGATTGGTCGACCAATCGACTGGGCTGGTACTCGTATTGGCACCAACTAAATAGTCTAAGTGATGTTTCATGCGAAAATACCATCAAGCCATGGTCGAATGCACAGGACCTAAGAAGAAAAGCCTTTCGGAAGAACAGCACCGGTGGTTTCAAGGAATCGATATTTGTGTTAGGTATGCTGTCACCAGGATGCAGGCCGAATCCGCGTGAGATCATTGCGTTGGTTGACTATGCATGAGATTGCGGGTAATCTCCATTGATTTCACTGCGATCACCTGGTGGTGTTAAAGGTGGGACTGCCGTTGCCAGACTCACCAAACACTCAAAAAGAGCAAGTTAGATACGATGGTGTTGCTCAAGCAGATTGACTTACGGAACGGAAAGACGTGCGCGCTGTCAATTTGGCTACTACAAGTTCAGCGACTCCCCGGAACTGTTTTGCTCCCTGCTTGTGACCGAATTGCATTCGCTCTGCGGTGTGGCATGGAGGGCGAACTTGAGAAAGAGGGTAAGAAGGGGTCGGCATGTGATGGGCTCAAGGTACACATCCACTGCAAAGCACGAGTCTTTCAACTGACTCGTCGCCACAGGCTGTCCATGATCTGTCTCTCCACCAGCCAATTACCTTCACTCCCGCTTTCGCTGAACTCTTACCATCTATACTCGCGAACCTGTTGGCACCAACACTGGGCTTGCGAACCCAGGCATGCCATGTGCTTGGAGGATTTGAGCTGGGCTGCGTTAGTCTCCCACCCCCATCTGTTCATGTTCGCATATCAAATATTGTTTCTACCTTCTTGACCACTGCGGCTACTTCCTCTCCCCGTCGGAGTCCTGCAAAACCCTTAGCGGAGCCCGGTGTCATTCGAACCCTTCGGACGACTCTCAACACCGTTGATCCCCAACAATCGGGCTGCCGACAATAGTACGAAGATTCCATATCCATCCGGTGCCGCAGCGCCGGGCAATCCAAGACATCTCTGGAAGTAACGCGCTCACTAAATTCGACACGACGATCAGGAGGAAATACCCAGACAAGCTGACCAACTTTAGCGAGGAGGGGTGTCGACAAAGAAAAAAAATGTTGAGGCTTTTGGACGACATTATACCGTTGGAAGGTGGAGGTAGAGATTCCGATGAAGTCGAGAGGGCGGAAACGGTACGTTTTGCATTCACCATGAGAGGTAGTGCTGGGAGGCGCTTAAAAACGTACTGACAAGGATGTGAGTAGAGGCGATCGGAGAGTGTGGTGACGGAGACAGCGGTGAGCAGTGTGGCAGAGGTGGGGACGTCGGATCTGCGACATCAGATGGGAGAAAGGCTTCGAAGGGCAAGGGCAAGGAGAAGTAAAGCGAGTGGTTGTCCAGCTGTTTCGTGCTTTCATCAAGTGCTGAGGTAGATGACTCATGTGCTAGACGCCGGAAGTATCGGGCTTGGATGACGGCGGTGACGATGAGGAGTTGACCGAGGGATATGTGGTAGAGGAACTGATTGGGATGTAGATCGGCGAAGAAGGCGGCACCTGTGCAGAACATTTCCGATGACGAAGACGAGGAGGATGGGGAGCAGGAAGAGGAAGCGACGCCTCTGCCTGCACCGAGACGACGGGACCCACGCGTGCAGTACGTCTCCCCTTGCAATAATCATTCTATTCCGTTTTGGTCTGATGATGACGGACAGTACACCCAAGCCAGAGCCAGCGTCGAGGGGGGGGCACGACGTTTGATTCGATCATGGGGTAGGAGGAGGAAGAAGAAGAGGAAAAAAAGTTTTCGATCGTGGTCAGAGGGGATGAGTGATGCGTAAATCTTGGGGGGTTGGGATCTGAACCTATACATCTATGTATGTGCGAGGCTCGAGGGTGGATTGGACATCTGATTATCGTTGCTTCGATTTGTCTGTTTCATGGTATTCGTGTTGTGCTACGGGGTGATTGCGTACAAGTATTGGGTGACTTCGCGCCTCTGAGATTCCTGGATCGGTCTGAGTGTTAGGTCTCCCACTACAGATATTAGTACACATTTGCGAATGGCTGCCAAGACAGACCTTTCGGCAAAGGGATCTGTGCAAACTCCACGTTTTCAGGTTCGACGGATCACTTCTCCAAATTGAATCCTGAATCTGTGGCTTTTGCATGTCGGGATGGACACCGCGCACGCGCCGAACCTGCTTTGCTTTCGATAGCTGGCTGATCACGTCGCATTCAAACACTTCATCGACCCCTCGACAGTTCAAGGTGAAATTGACGAGTGTGGTGGCCTACTTCGCGGGCTGCTCTGTGGTGGAAAAATTTACTGTCCGCAGATTTGGAGATCAAGCCATTGAGCATATGTGGACAGGTGCGAAGAGAGGAAAGACAAGAGAATAGGCGAGCATGGTGGCGGCTGTGGCAGAGAGATGGTGCAATTTTTCCGTATTGTTGAGCATGCTCCTACGGCTGCGCAAGTGATGCATGTCGGATTGATAGGAGAGTCACAGGCGCCGAGGGCTGTGTCAGTTGATCCATATCTTGATCCATAAGCATATATTATATGTGCCACAAGGAAGCCAACCTGGTGCCGTCGTGCCCCTTGACCTTTGTACTCTCACTATCCTGCCTATACGCGTGTGTTGTGGACAAGTAGTCGATGGGACAAGGCACGTACTAGTCATGGGCGAGTACCTATAATGACCGGCACCCGCCAACTTCCAGATGGCTCGAAAGTAATTGAAATCAATGCTCAACATCAAATATACTCTGTCTTCTTCGCTGGGGATGGCAAGCAAGTACTGAGCGGCGGTGCTGACTGGAACCTTCGGCAATGGCGGGTAGATGACGGATAGCAGGTTGGCGAAGCAATTCGAGCCGAAGGGGCGGAAATCTATGCTGCTGCGCTCTCGCCGGATCGCAAATGGTTAGTGTGCGGACTGCGGCGTTTAAACGCGGGCGATGGCAGGACGAATGCCAGGGTGTGGGATGTGCATACCCACGAAAAGGTCCTGGACATCAAAGGTCACATAAGCACAGTACTCTCTGTCGACATCCCCTCCGTCGACGAAATTTGCGACGGGCTCGGGTGACAAGCTCGCATCCATCTGGAGTCTGACAACGGGCGAAAAACTTGTCGGGCCACTGCAGCACGACGGTGTCGTAGTGGCTGTGCGATTCTCTCCAAATGGTGACCGCATCGCCACCGCTACGGCCGAAAACCCCGATGCCAAATTGATCCAGATCTACGACAGCGACAATGGCCAGCAACTGCTTGACATCCCGTTCCGCTTCCCGGATTATATATCGTCATTTCTCACCTGGTCAGCTGATGGTCATCGACTTTTGGCTGCCTCGTACAGTCAAGTCAAGTGTTTCGATACGTGTTCTGGATCCTTGCTCAGTGAATGGTCTGTTCCTGGTGGTAGAAGAGCCGCTTCTATCGTCTTATCAGACAATCAAAAGTTTGTTACAGTATCCGCGTACGATTCACTATCGTTTTGGGACGCTTCTACGTACGAGCAAATTGGGACTTTTATAAACCACCCAAGCGCAGTTTGGTCCATCGCAGTTTCCCCCAACGACAACTGCATTGTGACCGGCGAAGACATCGGGAGAGTCACCTCCCGGAGTCATCGTGATATCCTTCTTGGCTCGTACTTCCCAGTAAATGTAGGTGACTGGCTTTGCAATGTTGTCGAATCTAATAGGCCATGGTCTACTCCCCTTTCCCCTTACATCGCGAGTGCGCTTAAATATCAATTACTCGATTGTTCTCACCACTCTACTCTCCCCCACAGCGTTGTAGCTACCACTTATGTATATCGGTGATGTGGCATGCAAATCGTGGACACAAGGCGACTTGACTCGCGTTGAAGAACTCCTGACAGAAGAAATTGTACACCCATTCAATCATTTTCACCACACACGCGCACTTGTGCGTACCCGTTCCAAACAGTGGGACATCGCCATCGACGACGCTAAAAAGGTAATTTTGGCCCATCTCTCGCCCCATCTCGTGTTGACTATCACATGCCGAGTCTATCTAGGTTCAGCAATCCGTCATTGGTCACATCGCACACGCAATGGCCCGCGTTGGAAATGGGCAGTACTACCCGTGAATTTGGCCTCGCGTTCACTGAAGGTCTCCCAGCTGAAAATATATTTCTCTTGTTGATCAAGGTATGTACCTGTCATCTTTATCGCTACATGCACAGATATTTCGTTTCACTCAGGCGGTCATATTGTTTGAATGCGGAAAATATGACGATGCTTTTTCGTAGGTTGATGGTTTGATTAATATCATGGATGACAAGTCGATATATATCACTGTCCGGGTATGCAAACGGTAGGATCACCGGCAAACAAGGTTGATCATGTACTGTAAAGGCCCAAATGTTCCTCCTACTCGGAGGTATATTGTTGAAGAGAGGAGACAGCGAACAAGCGATGTGTTTGCTCACGCGTGTGCGGGAGGCCATCCCATTCGAAAAAGGTCCTCACCTGGTAGTAATTTCGCTCGTAAGCTGTTCATTTCGAGTCCCTCTATAAACGCACCAAACTCTGTTCGAAAGATCTTTGGGTGGAATTTCGAGGGACTTGCTATCGCGATCCAGCAACATCTTCAAGAGTGTATCAAGCCACTCGAAGACAAGGGCGATGCAGCACTGCAGTCCAAGTGTCCTAAAGAAGCAACTATACTGTATTGTGCTGCATTGTCCCTGAACCCGCCGAATTCTGCGTGTCTCCTTGTTAAACGAAGCAAGGCCCGAGCAATGCTGGCATTGTGGGAGGATGCGTTGAAGGACGCAGATGAGGTATGCCTTTTCTCCCGCGTTCTGGCGATTCTGAATTGTCTGAATTGAATTGACGTAGGCAATCAAGGCAGACCCTCCGAGTCCGTGGGGACACGAGAGAAGACATGCAGCATTGCACGCTTTACAGCGCTACGATGAAGCAATCGATGCGTTTACCTACATGCTTTCACTCATCAAGGAGTCTCACGATCAGGAGATCCGTCGTAGTTGTCACCTTGTGAGCGGTCAGATGATATCCTGACTTAAATTGCACAGACCTAGGCAGGAAATATGTTTCACCCTCCCGGTCGGAGGCGATGGTCGACAATGTCGTTCGTGGGGTCTTCAGGATAGTTCAAAGAACTGGTTTCCTCCATCCAGTGGTATCAGCAGTCGCTTATCGATAGGGCAGTCCAAGGGCGGCCAGGTTTAAGCGCTAGCGGCGCTCAAATTTAAAAGACCGAACCATTCCTTATGTAGCCATATACCTAATTAGGAAACTAAGTAGGATGGGCTCGACCACTGTACGTGCCAACCAATGCCAAGGGTCGACATTCAGCTACCAGAAATGTTCCATGGCATTAATTTCAACCCTTGTATCCAGGCATCTATTCACTTCGACATTGGTATTGCCAAGGACGCGTGGGTGTCCACATTTGATTGGCTGTCTTGAGACCTCGCCCGCACGCCGATCATGGACGAGTAGACTCGACGATACCAGTGAGCCTTTGCACTTTTCTCTTATGCAC